>BLKR01010121.1:0-68931 GCA_011170035.1 Teleogryllus occipitalis
AATAAATTAATTAATTAATTAATTAAAAGGTTCCTGCGAGCCCGCTTGTGGAAGAGGAGAGGGCCACTCACCTTGGCCGCGCGCTGCGCGTGTCGGCGCGCCCCCGAGGCGTCCGCGCCCTCGCCCGCGCAGGGCGACTGCGCGCAGCGGCCGCGGCACAGCTGCAGCTCGCAGCGCACATGCAGCGCGCTGCGCTCGGGGAACTTGAAGGCCGGGAAGCGGCTGCGCAGCTCGTGCAGCGGGCGCGCGCCCTCGCCGCCTTCGCCGCCCTCGCCGCCCTCCGAGCCGTCTGCGCCACACGCCGCGCGCGCGCATAGCGCTCAGCCTCACGCCACGCGGCCGGGCCTTCGCCGGCCGACGCCACGGCGGAGGCCAACACAGCCGGTCAAAACCCTCTGGGTGAGTGGGGATGGATCCGTCAACGAGTTCAATAAATATGGGTCGTACGTTCCGTAAGTGATGTGCATGTAATATCCTGGGAGGTGGCAGTGTTTCTTAGTGCCTTATCCTCAGTGCCTTATCCTCAGTGCCTTATCCTCAGTGCCTTATCCTCAGTGCCTTATCCTCAGTGCCTTATCCTCAGTGCCTTATCCTCAGTGCCTTATCCTCAGTGCCTTATCCTCAGTGCCTTATCCTCAGTGCCTTATCCTCAGTGCCTTATCCTCAGTGCCTTATCCTCAGTGTCTTATCCTCAGTGTCTTATCCTCAGTGTCTTATCCTCAGTGTCTTATCCTCAGTGCCTTATCCTCAGTGCCTTATCCTCAGTGTCTTATCCTCAGTGTCTTATCCTCAGTGTCTTATCCTCAGTGTCTTATCCTCAGTGTCTTATCCTCAGTGTCTTATCCTCAGTGTCTTATCCTCAGTGTCTTATCCTCGGCGCCTTATCCTCGGCGCCTTGTCCTCGGCGCCTTATCCTCGGCGCCTTATCCTCGGCGCCAGATCCTCAGTGTATCATCCTCAGTGCCTCGTCCTCAGTGCCTCATCCTCAGTGCCTTATCCTCAGTGCCTCATCCTCAGTGCCTTATCCTCAGTGTTATATCCTGGGAGATGGCAGTGTTCCCCACCTCCTGGATGATGAACCCCAGAGCTGATGTACATGTCGGTTTGTGGAAGTTTTCTCTCCAGATATCTCCCCCAGAGGACATCTATCCCAGCCATGATAAACTCTAAGCTTATAATTGATTTCCCATCATGTGTGGTAGTGTAGTGCATGTAAGTGTGTGTTTATAATGTGAGGGGATGAGGGAAGGGTGAGGAAGGAAAGATCGCGCGCAGTCCGTGGCTGTTTGTAAGAGTACGGCTCTGGCATTCTCTTAGTTTTCATCGGAGAAACCACGAACTTCCGATCAGAGCAGACGGCCGCTAGAATTCGCCTCCAGACAGTAATTAAAAGCGATCTAGCTAATGTAAAAAATCCGTCACCGTCTGAACTCGAACCCTAGGACCTCCCGGTCAATAATGCTGCAGAGGCAACGGAGTTGTCGCTGAGCTATCGCTGCCGGCGTTTATGAAAATAATTTTGAGAATGCATAAATTATTAAAATAATATTAGTGAGAAATACCACGCCATTTTCTTATTAAAAGTTGAGAATCGATCCCAATCGATAATGGAAATATCGATTCATGAGTTCCCATAATATTCACAATCCAATAGGGTGTTTAAGCACGGTGTAATGTTACAGCTGTCGACTAATAATGAGATCAATTGCGGATGATATCAAGAAAGAAGTTTTGCACAAATGTTTAAGTCCCAATGGAAGAAATTTCGAACTGTGGCGACAGTGTGCGCTTAATTCGAGTTCGATCTCGAGTTAACGCATGCGCAGGGGTTCAAAAGTGTAGTTGATTGCTGTTCACTGTCATTCGTAAACTCCCTAATAGGGACTTGGCGTACACCAAGCGATTTCACTTTTGAGCCTCTGCACCACATCGAACTCGGGAGACTTATATCGCATGCTAATTATCATTCGGTCATGGCTTATCGAATTTATCCCCAACACTAGCGATAGTCTTCTGCTAACTCTATATTCCCATGATGCAACATCAAGTTGATGGTATTAATCTATATATAGAATTGTATATGATATCTGTACAAATAACAGTAGTAAATAAATGTAGTAATAGTAAATAAATAATAATTCATAATAGTAAATAATAATAGTAGGCCTAGTCGAACAAATGCAAATCAACAGGATGTGGCACTGTGAGAATTTAGTGCACCCTCTGTTGCCACAGTTCTAGCATTTCGACTTAAACGTTGCGCTAAAGCTCTAACTCGATTTCACCTCGTATTGGTCTTGATATTACCATATGTTATGCTGTGCAAAAGGCCCATAATATATAATTCTGTTATTAGAGCAGAAATAACATATAGTGTAGTGGCAGCCATGTTAGCGGCGCGTGGCGCTCACCGTCGTCGTCGGCGCCGGCGGAGGGGGGCGGCGGCGGGCGCGGAGGCGGCAGCAGCGGCGGCGCGCCGGCCGGGCCCTCGGGGCAGCCCTCCTCGTCCAGTAGGCGCTGCGTCGACTCCCCCGCGCCGTCCGACGCCACGCACGCCACGGCGCGCACGCCCACGCCCTCTGCAACGCAAACGCCCCACGCTCACTTCCACACGCCCACGCACTCACGCTCCCGTTCACACGTACGCGCCTGGTCAGGCGCTCACCGTTTCACTCAGTCATACAACCAGACAGTTACACCCACACGCTCACGCTCATGCTCACGCTCACACTCACGCTCACGCCCACACCCTCGCACTTATTTTCACACGTACACGTTTGCTCAGGCGCTCTCCTCTCATGCATACATCCACACTCGCTTTACACCCACTACCTATGTTACACACGCTCTCACCACCATTCACGCCCTCGCCCTCGCCCTCCCCCCACCCTCCCGCTCACGTTCACGCTCACTCTCTCACGCCCTCATAGTCACTGCTTAAAAATCGTTTTAAGCATCTGAGTCCAGCAGCCAAAGTTTAATTTCCTATCCCTCTATCTCCTTTCTTTTGATTCCAATGAAGCCTTTCAGTATACTGTAGTAATAGTGTCAATTAATCCATAATTACTTTATCTCCTCGGCGACGAACCCCCAACGGCCCCGCAGCGCAGCACTTCCTTACCTGGGGCGTGCGCGCGGATGCGCATCTCCAGTGGCTCGCCCACGGCCACGGAGCGGCCGCCCGGGGCGGGCCCGCGCAGCTCCATCCACGCCCACGCGCGCCGCCGCCGCCCGCGCCGCCGCTCGCCCGCGCCGCCCGCGCCACTGCCCGCCGCTGCCGCTGCTGCTGCTCCGCCGCCGCCGCTCAGGCCGCCGCGAGCGCGCGCCTCTCTGCACGCAACAAGCACCACCCGTTCACTATTTATTTTACGTCAGAAACAGTTAAGAAGTGTGTGTGACGTGCTACGGGGAGAAGTGAATTCTATGCACGTTTTCATAATTCTGTGTTCTCTACCCCAAGCCATATACTACTTGAATTTTGAATACAGAAAGAAAATGAGCGCTTTTTGCAAGGATTGTTAACAAAATATTCGCTCCAATGTAATAAAATCTATTTTCAGGGGTCAACCAGCAGTAAATGTGGGCTCTAATCCCTCATTATGGGAAGAATGTTACGTACGAGGGACCACTAGTGTCTGAGCTGCATATATTTGGCTAAATGTCGGAATCTTGACGGTCACAGTCGACCACAATTCCAATGCCGCTTTAACCGCCGACGTCGCTAGCCGAATTGCTTAACGATGCTCCGTGAAGTCATATCGGATTCCCTCGGATCTAATGGCGCCGAGCCCCTTGCCGAAGGTATGACTACGCTATGACTGACTACGACTGATGATGACTAGGTTACAGGATGAGTACTCCACTTTACGTTTGACGCTAGTGCGTGGTTGTTTAGAACGTTGTTACGAATTAACGTAATATAACTTATATATATATATATATATATATATATATATATATATATACACACACACGAATTCCTATTTTAGCGCCTTTTGGCCTATCTTGGAATATTCAAGATGAGTTGACGAACAGGTGTTGATGATGAAGTGATGAATAGAGACCGTGTTTTCAGGTAATTACATATTTTTTTCTCTTTCCATTTACCATTCTCAAAATTATAATCTAAGCAAATCGTCGCCGTCCTAACACAATACCCAATTTTTTCGTTACAAATTTTTTACATATTTAGAAATATATTACATATTTTACTATTTTTAAAAATTATTTTCTATTCTATCAATTTTCTTCGATTTTATTACATATTTTTTATGAAAAGAAGTATTGTTTTAAATCTGCATTTTTTCCTACATTATCACCGCGTGCTGTCTACTCGAAGTGCGCTACATGAAGACACGGTCGGATGTTCTCCCAGTCCGACGCTCCTGCTTCAGTAATCTCAGCTGCAGGAAGCGCGCGTCAGCGACTGAGATCATTGTCATATTTAGGTGTAAGATCTATCACTGACGCCGTTTTTCTTGAACTTTAACCTTAATTTACTAAAAACTTTCGCAACCGCCGAGTTACAACACTTAGATGAGAATGCCGCAAGCTGCAGTGATTGCTGGTTTTAGATATCGGCAGTTTGTGCTATGGCTTCTATTGCGTCTAGTCTGGCTGGTCCTGGGTAACAATAGATGAAGCTGTTACTACAGACGGGAAAGTTATATGTTGCAAAGTGTGCATCAACTTGTGTTCATCAAATTATTTTTGAAACGTTTACATTATTTTAATTTTTATTATAAATTTAAAAAATGTAATTTCGTATAATGTAAATGTGTTTTATAATTAGGAAATTTTAATATTACATATTATATTCGATTTTACATATTTATTGCATATTTATTACATATTTGTTGTAAATATTGCTTACAGATGCAAAATCTATAAAACTTATCTAATCTATAAGGAAATATCTACACTAGAGCAAGATTCAATTTTGAGAATGGTAACATTCTACGGCGTGTTTGCGCCTAGTGTATAGGCAACCGATTTTGTCAGATATGCTCGTATGCATGACGTGTTGCATATACTACAGGGGCTAAATTCGTGACGGGTCTAATTTCGCGAGAAGTGTTTCCCAAATACACTGCATGATCGTGAGAAATTATATTCCTGTTCTACAAATTGCTCTGAATTTCATTCGAACAAAATTTCACTGCATATCAGAGAGTAAACTGTTTCATAGGAAGTACATTGTGATACATAGGGGTATAAACTACTGTGGTATGTTTGTAAATAACAGAAAAAACTCTGCAGCACGTACGGAATGTTGGTACTACCAAATTATTTATTTCATCAGTGTACCTGCATTTATAGACATATAAGAGAATTTGTGCAAATAATGTTGACAAAACTGCATCTAGTAATTTATTATTATTCGGATAATATGAAGTTCATTTTTAAAACAAAAATACAAATCGCAGACAAATACCAAATACAGAAAAAAGAGTGAAGTTCAGAAATTCTGTGTGCTAAAATAGCCAATAATTTCCAACATTATCTCTAACTTTTGCAACTTTCGAAAATTCAGAGAGTTCAACTAAAATGAGACTTGTGCCACTTTTTAAGCCACTTTGGCTCTTGAATGTGCCACCTCTATAAGTGTATTTTACTCTAGCAAGAAATGTTTACTTAAAATTACTTTACTAAAAATTACTTCTTGCAAGAAATTTTTTAAAAAATTGGAGCCGTTTTAGAGAAAATTTTCAAAATGTCCACGAGTCTTTAAGTAAACTACCCCAAAATTTCAAAGAATGTTTTTCAAAATTTCAAAGCTTCAACTACAGCCAGATCGTCAGGGGATTCTTCAATTTGGACAAGATCGTACGGATAGTTTAGGAGCTACTAGTTTTCACAGGCAGGTGAGACCGACGAAGAGCAATGGCTCAGACGGCGCGCTGACCGACCGCCGGACCGACGGACCGACAGACCGGCAGACCGGCGGGCCGACGGACCGACGGACCGACGGACCGACAGACCGGCGGGCCGGCAAGATGAGCGAACCGCGAATCGCCGGACGAACAGCGGACAGATGAACGAACAGACGGACGAACGAAGACAGACAGACAGACAGAAGGACAGACAGACAGACAGACAGACAGACAGGGCAGGACGAACAGACGAACCGAGACCCAGACAGACGAACGGACAGACAGACGAGACGGATAGCAGACGGGCGGATAGACAGACAGCGGACGAAGACAGACGGACGAGACGAAGAGACAGCGGACGAACAGACGGACGAACGAACGGACAGACAGACGGACAGACAGACGGAGCAGACAGACGACAGACGGACAGACAGACGGACGGACAGACGGACAGACGGACAGACGGACAGACAGACGGACGAACGGACCGGACGGACGGGACAGACGAACGGACAGACAGACGGACGGACGGACGACAGACGGACGGAACGAACGCAGACAGACAGGCAGACGAACAGACGGACAGACGAACGAACGGACGAACAGACGGACGAACGAGACGGACAGACAGACGGACGAACGAACGGACAGACGGACAGACGACGACGGACAGACGAACGAACGGACGAACGACAGACGGACGACGACGACGGACGGACAGACGAACCCAGACAGACAGACAGACGAACGAACGGAGACAGACGGACAGACAGAGACGAGACGGAACGAACAGACAGACGGACGAACGACGAACGGACGAACGAACGAACGGACGAACGAACGAACAGACGAACAGACGGACAGACGAACAGACGGACGACGGACAGACGGACGAGCACGACGAGACGAACGACACACGAGGACGAAGACGGACGGACGGACAGACGGACGAACGAACGGACGAACAGACGGACAGACGGACAGACGGGACAGACAGACGGACAGACAGACGGACGGGCAGACGAACGGAACGAGCAGACGGACAGACGACGGACGAACGGACGAACAGACGGACGAACAGACAGACGAACAGACGGACGAACGGACGACGAACCAGACGGACGAACGAACGGACGAACGGAGACAGACGACGAGAACGACAGACGACGAACGAACGGAACGGACGAACGAACGAACGACAGAGACCAGACGGACGAACAGACGGACAGACACAGACGGACGAACGAGACGGACGAACAGACGACGAACGAACGGACGAACGAACGGACGAACCGAAGCGGACGAACGAAACAGACGGACAGACAGACGGACAGACAGACGGGCAGACAGACGGACAGACAGATGGACAGACAGACGGACAGACAGACGGACAGACAGACGGACAGACAGACGGACAGACAGACGGACAGACAGACGGACAGACAGACGGACAGACAGACGGACAGACAGACGGACAGACAGACGGACAGACAGACGGACAGACAGACAGAGGAAAAGAGATGGAGGGACGCTTTGAAAAAAACAATTTTTCGGTATCAGGGTACCGCAAAACGTTTTTCCTTTGAAATCTTGAAATCGAGTTTCCGCAGCATTACATAACTTTCTTTACACTAAGTATATTACTCCCGTATATAAGTATGTGTACGATAAGGAAACTAGAGTTTCCAGAATGGCACAGACTTTCACGCAGCAAATTTTTCTAATTTTCTTGGTGTGGACTGGCTTTAAGGTCTTGCTCCATTCTCTGACTAGCTACAATCTATTGTCACCCAAAGTATATTTTCTTGACATTTTCTCAACTTTTAGGTATCTTAATAGGAGAACTGAAATATGACTTCAAAAACATTAAAGATTAATAAAACCTCCACCAAAATAGAAATTTTTATTGAAAGTTTTGGAGCTATTTTTGAGAAAATGGCGATTAAGCATTACTGTAAATGCGAAATTTGAAGCTCTTTTTCACAGGAAGCTATTGAGTTTTCGAAAAACTTTATTTGAAATCATTTGAAGCATTTTTAATCAAAAATGCAATAATGTATGCAAATAGATGGAAATGTGCATATTAACGGCGTGAGAGGTATTTCAAAAAAATTACATTTATGTAATTTTTGAAGAAAAAAAAAGAATACAGAAAAATGAACTTTACGTCATATTAAACAGTTCAATTAACACTACCCAGAGGAAAACTTTGAAGAAACAATTTGGAGCCATTTTTTAGAAAATGGCGTTTAACCGTTTCTGAAAATGCGGAATTTTGAGGAATTTTTTAAAGAAAACTGATGAGTTTCCGAGAAACTTTACTTGACATTATTTAAAGCATAATGTGAAGATATTGCCTGTATTGTAAATATTACCGACATGAAAGACAAGTCAAAAAATTACATTTTTGTGATTTTTGAAAAAAAAAGCAACAAAAGCATAGAGCAGTATGACGTTTATGTCATCGGATGGGGTTGGCTGAGCACTAACCCTGCCAAAGATTTAAAAAAAATTGGAAATATTTTTGAGAATATCTTGTTTTTGTAATTTTTAAAAACTGCAAATATTGCACGCTGTATTGCACAAAAACTACTATCATTTTCAAAGAATGTACATGACCTTAATGGAGGAACTACTTATGGACCACAAATTTCATTTGAAAGAAAAATCCGTCTTCAATTTTTTACTTGTAGGAAGACGCTGAAAAAAATTCAAACACTTGTAATTTTCGAAACTTCAGTTAACCGTGAAAAATGACCTTTGCCACCTTTATAAGTGTATTTTACTCCATTCTATCAAGAAATTTAAAGAAAAAAATTGTAACCGTTTTTGAGAAAATTTTCAAAATGTCTGGGGGCTTCATGTAAAGTACCCTCAAATTTTAAAGAATGTTTTTCAAATTTTCAAGGCTTCAACTAGAGCCAGATAGACACGGGTTTCGTCAATTTGGGAAAGATCGCACCTGTGGTTTAGGCGCTAGGTTTGTTCACATACAACAGAGGGACAGACGGATGGACAGACGTTTGGTTTCAATTGTTTTTTTGGCATCAAGGCTCCATAAAACGGATTCTGGCTACTCCACGTGTTAGGGGATTTTTTTCTTAATTTAGCAGCTGGATTTATACACTTTTTCTTTGTCATGGCCTGGCGATTAATTTTTTTGTTCCAAAAATCCGCTGTTTTTTCGCGCAGCTTTACGTAAGTTTCTCTATAGTACATATATTATTTCTTATATACGTACGTATACGAGAAAGTAAAAAGCGCCGTTGTGTGTGTTGCGTGTGCTCACCTATGCGCTCCGGGGGCGAGGGCGGCAGCGGGCGCTGGCTGGGGGGCGGGGCCGGGGGCGAGGTCGCGCGCCAAGTCCTCCGTGGGCACGCGGCACGTCACTTCGATGGCCGAGTCGCGAGCCTGGCGGAGGCGCGCGTCCAGTTGCAGCTCCAGCGTGGCGCGCAGGCGCAGCCCGCCGCCCTGCGCACGCGCACGCGCACAAGCAATGTCAGCGCACGCGCTCACCACCAGCATAGGTAGTCACTAACTCATCACTCACTCGTTCATTCACTCACTCGTTCATTCACTCACTCGTTCATTCACTCACTCGTTCATTCACTCACTCGTTCACTCACTCATGCATCCACTCATTCATCCACTCACTCATTCACTCACTCACTGGGCTGCGCTGGGCGCGATCTGGGCGGAAGCGGGGGGAGCGGGGCGGGAGCGGGGCGGGAGCGGGGCGGGAGCGGGGTGAAGTGCGAGCCATGACGAACGGGACGATGGCGAGGAACGGGGTTAAGGCGGGGACGTTATTGGGGAGGATTGGGACTGGACCGCTTGAGCGGAGGTGGAGGCGGACGGGCGGTGTGGGGCGGGAGCGGGGCAGGAGCGAAGCGGGGTGGGGGTGCAGCCATACCGAGGAACGGAGTGATGGCGACGAGCGGAATCACGCAGAGGGGCGGGACGTCGACAGGCAGTAGGCACGGGATGGAACCGCTTTGAGGGAGGAGCGAGGCCAACGCGGGGGGCGGGACGGGTCCGGGCCCCGCGGCGACTCACCTGGCTGTCGGGCTGCGGCTCGAGGCGCACGCCGCACGCGCCGGCGGGCAGGGCGAGCTCGAGGGCGTTGCGGCCGGCGCCCTGCGCGCGGCACTCGCCGGGGAAGCCGCGCGCGAAGAGCAGGCCGCGGAAGGCGCGGCGCAGCAGCACGCGCACGCGCAGAGCGTCGGGCCCGCAGCGCAGCGCACGCACCTCTGCAACACAGCGCCCGCGAGGGCTTGTGCGTCATGCAAATGGATTTACACATTTCCATTGTATATGCATCGCCAACTACAGAAAGGCAACTAATTCGTGTTTCGAAATTTACTGAAAATTACTAAATTAACTAAAACTACGAAATTTACCGAAAAAAACTATTTCGAAAGAAAATAAACATAAGGGAATTTAAAGATCTAATATTGAAGAACATATTGCATTAAGATACAAATTCCTAGCTTCAATATTAAAGATGAAGGTCGGGTTCGAACAAATTTAAACATTTCAAATGAGCGAAATTTCAAAGAGCATATAGTGCATTTTTTCCCCTCTGGAGGTGGTTGTGATCGCCCACTGAATGCTAAGATCCAACGCCGACCAACCCCTCAGCTAACTGGATTTTCCCCAACCAGGTATCTCCAATCAGCGGGGCACCACCTCAGATAGGACGAGCTCTAAGCCCCCGACCGGTCTCCCGGCATGTGTGGTAGTGTTTTAGTGCATGTAAGTGTGTGTGAGTAAGGGGTGAGGATAGGACGAGGAAGAGGAAGAAAAGATCGCGGGCACGGTCCCTGGGTCGTTTGTTAGCGTACTGCCCCGGCACTCGTCTGATGTTGATCGGAGAAACCACGAAAACTATCGATCAGACAGAGCAACCGGCAACTAGCATTCCCCTCCTAACAGCGACTGAATTCGACCTAGCTATCTAACTAGAGTCGAGCAGAAGTAATTTGCAAAATTTAAACGAGCATTAGGAATTTGCGAAATTTCTATGAACATTTGGAATTTGCAAAAAATGTAAAGAGTACGTACTTTCTCGCTCGTATTTTCGAGCAAAATTACGCTAAAAGTACTCAAATTTTCGAATAATTGTACATGACCTTATTTCAAAACATATCTTTAAGAAACAGATATCATTAAAGGAAAAATCTCTATCTTTAATATTTTGGTTGTAGGAACACTCGGAAAAATTTTGAACTTTAGCAATTTTCGACAAATCAGAGTTTTAAACGAACATGAGACCTGCGCCATTCTCTTAAACGTCCTTCACGTTGTCCAACAACAAAATTTAGTCAAAATCGACGGAGGCAATTTTTTTATTTTGAAAAAGTCCCAGAGGCTTCATGTAAAATAACTCCAAAATTGAAATATCTGTTTCAAATTCAAGGGACCGCGACATCAGCCAGATCGATTGCGGAATATCAATGTTGGAGAAAATCGACTGAACGGTTTAGCCGCTAGCGTTGTGACGGACTGACTGACGGACGGGCGAACAGACAAACGTTTTGCGGTCATTCGATTTTTTGGTATTAAGGACCCACAAAACTTGAATTCTGGCTACACCACGTGTTAAAGAATTTTTTTTCTAAATTTAGCAACTGGATTTGTCCACTTTTTCGTTACCAGGTACCGCCCTGTAATAAGAATTTTCTGCCGAAAATTGCCTTTTTTCGCGCAGCATTTCAAAACGGTGGCGAAAAAGTAAAAACTGGGCTCAGGCCTGGGATCACAGCTAGCTGGCAAAAGTCGAAATAATCCGACCCCAAACGCCAACATATACATACATTCATAGTTTATATGTAGGGTCTGTATAGTACGAGTGTATTCAATGTACAGATTATAAGTCGAAATTAGCGTCGGTTGGTTGTTAGTGATTCCGGGCACGTCAACTACCGAGGTCAATAGTTCCGTACGTGTAGTTCATGTTCTTTCATCGGGAGATGGCGGTCATCTCCGCGTGGATGGCGAGATCCGGCGGCGGCCTACTGTTGGCTACAATCGGATAACGGAGTTTCCCTCAACCAGGCATCTCCCAGCAGCGGGGCACCGCCCCAGCCAGGACAAGCTCTAAGCTCGCGACCGGTAGCGCAGTGCATGTTAGTGTGTGTGTGTGTGTGTGTGTGTGTGTGTGTGTGTGTAAGGGGTGAGGATAGAACAAGAAAGAGGAAGGAAAGATCACGCGCGGTCCATGTCCATTGTGTCCCGTACTGCTCCGGCATTTGCCTGGTGTTGATCGGAGAAACCACGGAAAACTACCGATCAGAGCAGCCGGCATCTAGAATTCTCCTCCAGACAGCGACTGTATTCGACATAGCTGAAAAGCTAGTTTCGAAAATCTTGCCACTATCGGGACTCGAACCTAGGACCTCCCCGCGAGACGCACTGCGATTGATGCTCTGAGCCACCTCTCCCGGTGAAATTAGCGTGGGAGTCGCACTCACCGGTGACGGCGTTGGGCTCGGGGTCGTCGAGGAGGCTGCTGTTGGAGAGCAGCGCGGCGCGGCCGGGGCCCAGGCACAGCACCGCCGCCAGCAGCAGCGCCCGCAGCGGCGCCCGGGACAGCGGGGGCCCGCCCATCTGCAACCACACAGACACGCCTTGCAGTTGCGATTAGGGATGCGATATCACCGTCGATGTTTTTAAAACATCCATGTTTCTTTATAAACATTGCTGCTTTAAAAATCGATGTATTGAATGCTTTTTGAACATCGATGATTTGTTATCAATGTTTTTGTTTACGGTGTGTTGTTTCTGGATGCAAAATTTTCATGATCAAAATTTTGTAAAAGTTAAAATATGAGATAATAACTGATGATCTTTGTACTACTTTCATCGAGCACACTATCCCTCGCCGGAGGGGATACTGATATTCTGGTATTTCCTTCGTCTTTCATAGTTGTTTTTTTTAGAGGCGTTTTATAACTTTATTTTGATTTAAATTTTAATTACAAACTAATATACACGGCCACTGTCAAATTAAATTTCGTTGCGCACGAATTTAATGTTGGAGCTTTGAACCAGCTGTAAAACATCGATGATTTTTGATCGATATATTATTGTTGTTGCCAGATGTTTTGTTGTCGATGTCGCACCACTAGTCGATATTAGGGATGTGTCTTTCGCAGACGAACTCGTTCAACTGAAATATTCCCAAAAAGGAACGGTACGGACCACGATCCTTCATCGTTCTTTCCCCAGCATCCTTTTGTTTCCTGCACTTGATCTTTCAAGTGGTTTGGAACAGAAATGTGAATCATTGCAAATGCGTTATTATTTTTATAAGATGATTGATAAGATATTCAATAAAATCTTGCATTTTATATTTGAATGTCCTTTTTTACTCGTAATTTCATTATTTACTCATAACGTCATTATTTCCTGCGCATAAAAATAAATGAACTTCCTCGCCCCTTTGAACTAATTAGGTTAATGAATAGATCATTAAAATAGCGATCGTATGTTCATATAAAACAAATTCATTTAAAAGAAAACACTTTGCACGTTCTAAGTTAGGATGAACTCATATGGTACTAGTATTAGTATGGAACAAAAACAGGATCTTTGTCCGGTGGTCCTTGCTACGAAACTCAAGGAAAATGTGTAAGATGTGTAAATTCAAGGTCGCGGGGTGAATGAAATTGAGTGCTGAGGAATGGAAGTCGAAAAATTTCTCTAAATTAATTTCCTGAATTTATAGTGAAATTTCGGTTATTTCCGTCGTAGATTCAAGCAGCAATGAGGAAACTCATTGCCAACAGTTTGGCCTACAGTTCTCGGTGGCATTGTAGTTCTCTGCGAAATAGGAATTGAGTAAAAGCACTTCTGATTGTGATTCTCGTCACAATATATGAATACAAATAACTCAGACCAATGTCTTTACCAACGACTGTATTCATTAGGGGAGCCTCTTTCGATGGATCGTCATCTGATCTGTTGCGTGGAAGTAAACAAATTCAATTACCGTACCTAAGTATTACATGCGTGCGTGAATGAATTATGTATATAGTTAATGAATGATTAACAAATTTTAACTTTGGTAAAGATGCCACTAATCTGAATTATTTTCACAATACTAACACATCACCGGTACATCAATATGCGAATGAATTTTTTGGCTAGATTTCGTATTTGATAATTACGTTCCCGAATGTTGGTTCCCTTATCCGAACCGTTACAGAAGGAAGAGGATTGGAAACATATACGCCATCCGTAATTACATTTGATCACAATATTTTTTCACTCCTGTTTAATACAAGGTGCAAATACTTCCTTCGACAAAAATCAGTATGTTGATTCGATAATACTGGCTTCAAAATAACCAATAGTCCCTCCTCTCACATCAGCAAAATGAGAGTTTAAGAAACATGCGTGAATTATCCCAATAAAACGAGAAAGTACCTCCTGACGTAGCACTTTCTATTTTCTTTTCTTTACTTTTACATTACAAAACCGAAATAAATCGTAAATTCCTCAACGGTTTTACATCGACTTTTGTAGAGCGATTTCTCATTTTCATCCATTCTCTCCACATCATCTGAAGACATTTGTTTTGACACTGTTATTCAAATCCTACTGTTACAATGTCTTAAAAAATTGCTTAAAAAAGAGAAATTATATTCATAAGAACAGTTTTATTATTCTGTAGATTTTTTTTAACATGACTCAGGCCCATTATTATCTACTCTCTGGCCCATTATTTTATTTTCTATTTATTTTGACAATTGCTCTCATTCCGCTCGATGCGCACTCTGTGCCAATCTTATTGTTGCAAGGTTACGTCGAGGTTGTATAAAAAAAACACAATCATTACATATTCGTGTTTGGCAAAGTTACGTAGTGCGTACAAAATTTCCGTATCCTCACCGAAAAATTCACAAAGTTTTTTGTTTCAGAATGGCGAGATTTACAAAGAAAGGAGTGCATATTAGTGCAAATAGAAAGAAAACATACCAAAGATCTGTGAAAAAGTCTGGAATGAAAAGGAAATCGGGAAATCGAAAATTCAAACATGCCGTCAGAAGAGCATTGTATCCTTCTCGAAATGAAACTCGTAAATTGAGATTTCTAAAAAGTATTTTGAAGAAAAGAGATAAGCATGGTAACTTCACGGCTCACAAGTCTGCTAAAAAGAGGGTCAGATGGCACCCGTCAGTGGAAGTTATGGAGAAACAGAGAGAGAAGCGCATGAAACGACTTGCTGAAGATAATCTTTGTGACCAACTCGTCGAAATTATGCGTTGGTGGAGCTTAAACTCAACGCGCAACAGTTGATTACAATTATCATTTCGAAATTAAGAATAAATTTTGGAAAACTTTGATCGTGAGGATAGTGAGTAAAATGGAGAACTATTACAAACCCCAATGCAACTCTCGGTTCAAATCGTTCTTGTTCCAAAAGCAAATGATGAACTTCCTTATTTGGCCAATATGAAAATAAAAATGATTAAGGCTTCATAGTGTTTATTAATTCGTTTGTAGTATTGAATTTACATTCAAATTCAGAATAGAGTGAAGAAAACGGTGAGTCTATCCATGCTCTTGTTGTTTACTAATTACTTGTAGAGTAAAATACTTAATTATGTTTCTTTGTTGCAAGTTCTTCACTGGGAATAGTCAACAAGTTTGTGACTGGAAGACTTCACTGCTGAAAATTGTTCCAAAAGCCAGTGTAAGTACTTCTTATACCAATTTCGTCATATAGACATACTGTAATAATACAGATCAATACAGATGCTTATAATTGATCAGGGGCCTTGTTTTTTAAATGATACTAAATGTGTTATAGGAAATTTTATATGGAATGTGTTAGTGATGCTTCTTAAAACCCAAAACAAAATTGGCTACTACTAGTTATTGTATTTATGCTGCTCAAGTGGGTATGTATCAAATTAATACTGATATTGATTTATGAAGTATTTGTAACATGAAAATATTATATTAATTGTGTTTAATTACATTTTTTTGTAGATGCTTACAACATCTACCCAAATGCAGGTCATGGTGTTACAATTTTTATACAATATTCATTTTCCCCACTCTCTAAGACTATAATTTTATTTTGAATTTGTTGCACCACAAAAGTATGGGGTTTGCTATCAAGGTAACTATTTATATGGGTATTTAACAAATGATATCAGTACAGATTAAGAGAGGTGGGCTTGGTGTAGTAACATAAAAAGCCACAACAACCATCTCACTCTTTGTAAAATGTTAGTATTTCATTTTGATTGGAGTGTACTTCATCTGGTTACCGGCCCTTAGCCCTTCATAAATGTGAGCAAGTTAAATATAATAACAAGAAAAGTTACACTTACACCAAAATTGAGATATTAACATTTACAAATAGCAGGAGGCTTGATAAAGCTGATGAGCTTATCTTGCTTCTGCCCCAAGCCCTTCAATTATATTCTGTTATTGTATTTCACTAAAATGTTTCATATTGCAGTATTGAAGATGATGGGTTTTTACCTATTCAACTACTAGTCCACTCATCACTTTTTATTGCTATTATCTTATATCTATTGGCATTACAATGATATTTAAGACCCTTTTAGTATATGGTACGTATGGTTTTAAATATGCTTAGTATTCTCTACAAACATGTTCTAAGTCTCAAAGCACCACCAGAGGGTAGCACTAATGAGACAAATGTATTATGTAGATCAAGAAAAATATTCATTTTCTTTGTCATTTTTAAGAATTAGATTTATGTACTTAAACCAATGCTTATTTCACAACAATTTTGTATTTATAATAGAAAATATTTGAGGTACACGTATAAAAGACTTTTGAACACTGGATTTATTGCAGATGTTTCACTGACAATATGTTCATTGATATTCCTATGTTACAGATCTTGCTGCTGAGTTCACATTTGCAGTTAGCTAAGAGTTTTCCTGAACCCTAACTACATGTGATGTTTTGGCAGGGCTTGATGATTTTTCAAAATTTTATTTGCATACATTTGTTTCTGAAATTGTTTTTTAAAAATCGGCCATCAGCCGTCATCCTGGTCGGGAGGGTAGGTATGCTACCAATATTTCCAAATGTCTTTTTAAAACATTTGGGAGCTGCCTTAATGCATAATATATTACCTCCTTTGAGGATTTAAAATGTTATTTTCATTTTCTGAGGAAAGTAGATTACCTTTTAAAATTTGTATTTGCAGTGTAAGTATATAGTAGCCTACCTACCCTTTGTTTTCCCTGGTTTTCCCCGACCGCTTAAGGTAAATACCGGGATGCTTGAAAGAGGTCCAGGGCAGATAAAATCTATAGGAAAATTTTATTAATAATAAAGTCATTTTCATTATTTTTCACTTTTTCCTAATTGTTGTGTTTTATTCCTGAATGGGACTTTCCTTTTCCTCTACAGTTAATTAGGTAGTACCATAGAGTGGAAAATATTATCTGCTACATACTTTCTTAATTTTCTTACACTATTTTTGTGGGTTGCTTTGAAGCTCAGTTTACTTTTTTAACTAATTCAACTAATAAGTATTCCAAAGGATAAGTGAACAAGAATATGTTTTGCTGTTTAGTTTATTACATGAATTTCATATATAACTAGCATATCTGGCAATGCTTTGCTATTACACTGCACATGCTACTGGTCACATGATTGTTAATCACATTTACAATATGCTGTGGTAAAATTCTAATAGATGAAAGACTTTCTTGTGAGATTGAATTGAATTGAATTGAATTTGCCTTATTTTACGTGGCGAGACTCAGGCCATGAGGCCTGCTCTTCCGTCTGACCACGCAAATTTCGTTACACTCCTTTCACCAATCATGAGAGAAAGAAGGCATTACTTGGGCGACGAAACAGGCGATTTTGAATTTAGCTCAGAGGCATCATTTAGGCTTGAGGATCTTTTACATGCAGTAAATCTACTAACATGGGACAGCCGGCTTTACTTCCCCTCCGAAGGAAGGCGTACGAAGGATTTTTTCGCCCTTAAAAATCCACGGCTTCGATCGGATTTGAACCCGCAAACTTGGGTATAGCAGTCCGATGGGTGGGTCCGATAGCAGTGAGATGGGTTTGTTCTGCAGGTATGTCCTGGTTTGGACATGGATGTCAAGTGTCCTATTATAAAAACGTTCTCTCTTAAATTTGGGCATGCATTCGCAATGACACTCTGGGAGAAATTTGATTTACTTGTCCGAGAAAATATTCAAATAATATTGATCGTAAAAATTCTGGCCAATATTTCTCAATCATGGGGACAGAATATGCAGCAACAGTTGAGCTTAATGCTTGACAGTGCAGCGTGGTGCCTACAGCTTCTGTTCCAGGGTATTTGAGTATTCTGAGTCATTATTCACAAATTCAAACACAACTCATCATCCCACACATCCAATACACTCTTTAAATACTCCCGTTACTAATAAAAGCAAAGTGTGAAAATTTCAGCAAATCGGTCAAGTAATTTGTGCATCTACATGCAACAAACATACGCACATTCCCTCTTATTTATCCCAATATCTATAGATATTGTCTGCTTAAAATACTTTTTCAAAATATTACTGAAACAATACCATTTGAGAACCTTAATTATCACTGATATGTTTGCTTCAAGAGACTATTACTTCAGGAATACAATTTATCTACATACTTGCTTCTAGGAAGTAGTTCCTTTTTTATTATGAATAATTTAAAAAATGTCAAAATGTGTTATTTAAGAGATAAATAGGAAACAACTTCTCATGTTTTAAACATTGATTACCGTATTTGTGGGTGTACAAGATGCACCCCTATTTTGAAGGAGGATTTCATTCTTTAATATTAAATTTTATACTCGATTTTTACATTTATGAAAGGATTAGGAATTGTGACCTGTGAAATGCAATGATCTTTTCTTCATATTGTGCCGGGAGTCTTTAAGATATTTTGATAGTACACATGGAAAGACCATGTCTTTTCATAAATCTTCTACACCGTGATGTTGACCCAATCAAATTTTCAGTTTTCTTTCTTCTTGCAATACTTTTAGCCTCTGTAATAATCAATTTTGTAGAAATACAAATTCCTGTTTTTCAGTTTACAAAAATTTGATTTTTGTAATGGTATATATTTCGGTTCTACTATTAAGAAACTAAAAAGTTAAGAAAATTTTTAAAAAACTGTACTTTGGGCAGCGGTAAATGGCAGTTGGGAAGAAGGAAGGGCAAGACTGTTATATGTACCAGTTGACGCCAATGAAATTAGAAAACATTACTACAAGAAAGTCTGTACCATTCTGTAGCACCACTAATTACATTCTCGTATACATGCATATATATAGGCGTAATATACATAGTATAAAGTTATGTAATGCTGCAGAAAATCGATTTCGAGATTTCAATGGAAATGCATTTTGAAATCCCCTGATACCGAAAAAGCTTTTGATTTCAAAACCTCCGTCTGTCTGTGAACACTCCTATCGCCTAAACCAAATGTATGATCTTTTACAAATTGAAGAAACCCCTGTCCATCCAGCTCTAATTGAAGCTTTGAAATTTTGAAAAACATTCTTTAAAATTTGGGGGTATTTTACATAAAGCCCCCCGGACATTTTCAGAATTTCCTCAAAAAGGGCTCCAATTTCTTTCTTTGAATTTCTTCTGAGAATAGAGTAAAATCACTTTTCACTTATAAAGATGGCATAGGTCCGATATTCATGGTTTACTCTGATTTTCGAAAATTTTAAAAGTTTGATTTTTCTGGCGTTTTCCTACAACTACAATATTGAAGACAGATTTTTCTTTCAAATGAAATTTGTCATATATAAGTAGTTCTTTCATAAAGGTCATGTGCATTTTTTCGAAAATTTTAGTAGTTTTCGTGCAATAGTGTATGCAATATTTGCAATTTTAAAAAATTACAAAAAACATGATTTTTTTTAAAGCAGCTCCAATTTTTTTCTTTAAATTTTTGGTAGTAGTACTAAATGCACCCTATATGATGACATAAATGCCATATTGCTTTTTTTTTCCAAAAATTACAAAAATTTTATTTTTTTACTATGGTTTCAAGTCAATAATATTTACATTAGAGGTGATTTCTTCACATTATTATATTTATGAGTACATGTGCATTAAATAAAGTCAAATAAAGTTTTTCGAAAACTCAACAGTTTTCAGTAAAAATTAGTTCAAAATTTCACATTTTCAGAAACGCTGAACCTTCAATTTCTTAAAAATGGCTCCAAAGTTTTTCTTCAAATTTTTCCAATGGCTTTGCTAATTGCCCTGATTAATATGACATAAGTTTATTTTTGTGTATTCTTTCGTTTTTTCAATAATTACACACATGTAATTGTTTTGAAAGATCTCTCACACCGTTAATATGCACATTTCCATTGATTTGTATACATTACTGAATTTATGAGTGAAAGTGCTTCAAATGAAGTTTTTCGAAAAGACAATACATTCCTGTGAAAGATAGCTTCAAATTTCACATTTAGAGTAATGCTTATTCCCCATTTTCTTAAAGCTCCAAACTTCTCAATGAAAATTTCTATTTTGGTCAAGGTTTTACTCTTCTTTAATATTCTTGAAGTCATATTTCAGTTCTACTGTTAAAATACTGAAAAGTCGTGAAAACGTCAAGAAAATTTACTTTTGGTGACAATAGTTGGCAGCTAGCCAGAGAATGGAGGAAGACCTTAAAGTTAGTCCACATCAAGGAAATTAGAAAAATTTGCTATGAGAAAGTCTGTGCCATTCAGTAGTACCTCTAGTTCTATCTCTGATCTTCATCAGCATTGTTGCACTTTTTAAATAAATAAGCTCCACTAAAAGTACCATTCATAGTAAGACTCTCAACAGACTTTGTCGCATTATTTAAGTGAGTACTTTTAAAAATCATGCAATCTTTTCTATGAGTTAAAAGAGTTTATTCCTGTAACTAAAAATTAGTATTCAACTGTTTTCACAAATGAAGAATGCAGAATGCCATCTCTCAACTATCACTGCACACGACATACCTGTCTTACTTTATCGACACCACTGACTACATTATGATAATCAATCAAAATTGAACATATTAAATTGAAAAATAATATACAATTCTAAATCATATACACATCCTGTTTGTAAAATTTTGGTACGTTCTGTTCATATTTGTAGAAATATTTATTATAAGAAGAAAATAGGACAAACAAAAAATCAATATCTTTTGAACTAAATACTGAATAAATATGTGAAAGTTAATTCAAAAAGCACAAATCACATGTTAATCTTTATTTGCTTCATTTTTCAATGGAAGTAATGTATGAATCTTGTTCATGGCAGAAGAAGAGAGTTGGAAAAGTAATTTAAAACTTCAGGTAATGATATATACAATTAAAGAGGTAAAAATTCGTAAAGAAGAGCCAAAAAACATTACCTTCAAGGAAATATAATTTTGAACAGTTATATACTTATCGCCATGAAAACCATTACTACTTTATTTGTAGAATGCAATCCACATTTTACTCACATCTCTAGTTTTATGGATGAAATTAATATCCCATTTGAACAATTGCATTTGCATTAGCAATAACATGTATTGATTTATACTGACAATTGAATGTTCAACTGCAAAAATAATGACATTAGAAATGTGAGAACAGGCAGGTGACAATAGTAGTCATAATAATGCCAATAGTAGTTATAAATACAAAGTGTAATTGTTAGTTTACAAAACAAGAAGACAATATAATTAAATCAAATCAATTGGAACAATAACATATAGAAATAATCTTCTCCCATGTTATATGTATTTTACATCACAGCATACATGTTTTGAGGACATTTACCTCATCTCATCTTCAGTGCTCCCTATGAGATACAGAAGAAGTAATGTAAATACAGAGAAAGAAAGTATTGACAAACGGCCTAAGAAGAAGTTACAGAGAGAAAGCTTCATAAGTGAAGAATCCACAATGCCCTAGAATATACAGTTTAATCAAAATGCACAAATAACATTTAATTAACATTCTTGAAGTCTGTGTTGGACACTATTTCTTTAAATTTAATAATAAATACTATCAACAAACCCAACAAGGTCTTGCTATGTGTACAAATTTTTGGATAATTTTGAAAATATCTTACTTAATAGCATGAACCCTTATTAAAAAATATAATATATTATTACAGATATGTAGATAACATTATATGCCTTGGAATGGTACACTCAAACAATTAAATGAGTTTTAAATTCCCAAAGTTCATTACATCAAAAAATTAAATTTAAAATTGAACAGGAAGAGAACCATTCCCTGAACTTTTTAGATTTATCTATCACTATTTCAAATAATAAGCACAATTTTAAATTTGTCAGGAAAACAACCCAAGCTGACATTATTATCCCTAATAGTTCCCACCACATCTACCACCATAAATTAGCAGTCTTCCATTCTTGGATCCATTGTCTTTTCAAAATTCCTATGAAAAATTCAAACTTCCTTCAATACAACAATATCTATTGCAATTAATAATGGCTACAATACTTTAAAAATTGAGAAAATTATTCAACAAAAAGAAAAGAAATGAATAATAAAGAAATTTATCAAGGTACACTTGAAAAAAGTGATGAAATATTTGTTAGCATCCCATATATTTGTTCTGTATCTCAAGATGACTCTCTCAAAAGGGCAAATGTTCAAGTGTCTTACAAGAGCATTCTTTAATTAAAAAAACATATTCCCCAGTAATAGTGATACAATTTCTAAAAGAAGAAAAGAGAGGGTATATATTTGTAGTCACAATGACTGTGATTCTCCTGCATAGGACAATCTGGTAGGAAATTCTCTCGGAGAATTAGGGAATACATAAAAGCATGGAGGTTACTACAGAATAACTCCACTTTTGCTTCTCATCTCCTTGAAATTAAAACATACTTTCAACCCCAAGAAAAATTTCAACATTTTGCGTGATGAAGGAAAAGAACAAACATTAAGCAAATTCTGAAATTCTAAAATAATTAAAAAATTCTGCCCTATTGATCAAACTAATGCAAAACATGGTCCTTTACTGAAAATCCTCAGCCTACAGGACCCAGATAGACCTAAGGCTATATTTTTGGGGAGTAAGAAACAGCTCTTCACTGGGAATTGTTCCCAGCAACCGTGGGAGGTCCTGGTAGGCCTAGATTTACTGTAAATAAATTAAGAGAGTTTGTACATGCAATTAAGAGAGCTTGTACATGCATTAGGCTGGTTGATAGAATTAACATCCAAAATTTCTTTGATGGGAACCCTTCAAAAGTTGCCAATTGGTGTATAAATGAATTTGTTAAAGTTGTAGCTTGATTGGATAATGTGAAGACTTGCCTCATCAACTGCAATTTTTTTAAAAATTGCAATTTTTCTCAAACAAAAATCAAACATATTTTGCAATAAAAGAAAACAGTGTCCTAGGGGCATGTCCTTATACGTTTTTGCTTACTATATGCTTAAGGCTTGTTATTAAATTACGTAATGCTCAAGAGGGGGAGGGGGTTTGAGGAAGTGTTCCCTGCTTTACATGGGGATGGAGGTTAGTTAGGGTTACGTTTCAACATTTACTGAAATAATTCCTTTTATTTAGTCTTGCAATAAAACATTAACATACTAACAAATGAAATTAAAAAATACAAATAAAATTAAAGTTTCGATGTATAAACGTTTACAATTATTGAAAATATATTTTCAATAGCATATTGATTGAAACTTAGATTACGAAGAAAATATTCGAAACTGATTTGTAATATATTCAAGAATACAATTAAATTGATGCAGTAGATTCTCGCCCATTCGTTCTCCATGACATGTGCACTAGTAAGATTTTTTCTCGCCAATAATTCCTTTATTTTCCAGGAATCTTATTGTTAGGTGCAATCAGCATCGCCAATTTCTCGCTTTAATTACCTATCGTTCATGTTAATATATAACACAAAATTAATGCAAACTTTTTTCATTGTTATAAAATTTCTTTTTCTTTTTTGTAAATGGTGGAGGATTCGCAAGCGTTAAGACCGGTATACACGGTACAGTTTTCGTGCAGATTCTTATACAGTTTCTATATAGAAACTTCAAGATCCCGAACTAGAAGTACAAAAGCCAAAAGTGGCGCATACACGGTCTATACGTTTTCAGCACGAATCGCCACAGGCCGCCGCCAGGGGGATCTAAAGAGAAACAACTGAATTGCCCCGAGTACTGTCAGTGGTTGTATTTCTGTGTGCGCGTTCTGGTTAAGATCTTTATTTGGTATTAATTAACTTGGCAATAAAGAAACCGTAAATAGTTCAATATAAGATGTTTCAAATTGGTTCCGAAATAACAAATTATAGTAAACGAAAAGAAAACGGTTTTAATGCAGTTTTCCATTTCAAATACACAATTATGTGCTTCATTGAAAATAAACGGTGTACCATTGACTGATGTTAAGGCAACAAAATTTTTAGGTCTCTCAATTCAGTCAAACCTTAAATGGAACGTCCATTTAAATGAATTGAACACAAAATTAAGTTCATTATGCTACGCGTTCAGATTTCTTGCAAATTCAGTCAGCCTTCATACTGCTCGTTGTGTATATTTCGCGAATGTTCATTCCCGCCTGAGATATGGCATACTATTCTGGGGAAATACATCTTACAGCTCCCAGACATTTAGGTTACAAAAAAGAATTGTATGAATAATAACCAAATACCACCCACGTGATTCATGTAAGCCACTCTTCATTAATCTAGGAATTTTACCATTACCTTGTCTGTTTATTTACGAATCAGTGGTTTTTGTCAAAAATGACTTGCTTAAGGGCGGGAATATATTTTCAGAAAATGCCGATGTCTATTACTATAACACTCGACGTAGAAATCATATTCATCAGGTGACAGTATCAACAGCTCATTACAAAAAAATTCACATACAATACATGTACATTATTTTACAACACTTTGCCAGATGGCATTAAACGATTAAATTCAATAGAAAAGTTTAAATCCCAAGTGAAATCGTTTCTGCTGCATAACTGTTTCTATACAATTAGAGACTATACTGAACATCACAAGAAAAGTAACATTAATTTTAACAGTGATATTTAATGCATTATTTGCCATTGGACTGTATAATTCTAAACAATATGTAACAAGTATTGTATCGCATCTTCTGGGTCAATGACCCCCACCTCGATCAGGTTTTTCGTCCAGTTTTTTTTTTTTTAATTTGTTGCGTCTACACCTTGACGCAACGCGTCTCCAAGTCCCTTAAGGGGCGTTGAGCGCTTTGCACTGGGGAGTAATCCTCCATTAATGTGTTTTACTTTTAATATTTGTCAAGTCTCGTCACGTCGCAGTTAGTCAGTCAGTGCCTTTTATCCCTTCGGCCAGGGGCTCGACGCCGTTAGATCCCGGGGTTCCTGGCCGGTCACCCAACCACGAACCCGCGAGTCTCGAATGCGCTTAACCTTCGTGACTTCACGGAGCGTAGTAAGCGCATTCGGCTAGCGCCGCCTTCCCTGATCCATTGAGCAAATGCTGAGATGGCCCCTTGTGTTGCTTCTGGACATAAATGTAACTTCATTTTCTGTGCACGTCTTCTAGAAGTCAGCGGGAAATACAATTATTCAAATTATCGTTTCCATATTGTCGCGGCAGGAAGTATCATTCCGAAGGACAACATGGATAAGAGCCCAAAATTTATTGCTTATTTATCCTTGAAAATAGATTTTATTACATGGGAGTTTTTTTTCAAAATTCAAGTAGTATATGACTTAGTGTAGGGATCACAGAATTTTGAAAATGGGCACACAATTCACTTTTCCCCATAGCACGGCACAGGCCTCATTTTCGGTTAACACATTGAATTTTCGAAAATTGCAAAAAACTAACATAGCAGAACTACACTATTGATGATAAAGATTTTTTCCTTAATGAAATCTGTTCTGAAAAGTTAGATTTTTAAAGAAAGGCACCTACATTTTTTTTAAATCGAGTAGTTTTTGCGTAATTTTTGCTTGAAGTAAAAAAAATTATTTTAAAAACTCATAAAAGCTTCAATTGTTTAATTGATTTTCCCCTCGGATATGGCAAACGGAAGCCTAAAAAATGGTGCTGGTTTCATTCTTGTTGAGCACACTGAATTTTCGAAAATTTGAAAAGTTACAAAAAAATGCGAGAAAGTAGGTACTGTTGCAGTGCACACCAGTTATCTGAATGATCCATTGCATATTAAGAGTTTTTATCATGGAAACAATGCTGTTTGGTTAATTTGGTGAACGATTTTCTTTCGTAGTACGAGAAAGCGTTATAAATTGATATAAGTATCTTATCCCATACAAATTAGTAACAGTTCATATTGTAAAACTCATAAGAAGTATCCTGATCGAACGTTATCGCATCGTAGATAAAACGAGATAGAAAATCAGTTATAATTAACGAGAAAATAATATTTTTAGTGGTGGTTCAGAGGGTGACACCTTCCGTTTCCTAGGGAAATCTAGCGAAAACGTTCAATTGGTGATCTGATAGGTATTCATTCAATTTCACAGCATTTTCCTCTTCCTGGGAGGTGCTAACCCGATCAAGCCGCGGTGACCGACCGATAGTGAGCAGGCGAGTGGGCGTGATAGCTTAACTTATAATAAAGATCGTAAAACCATAAAGCTCTTATTAAATATTTGTGTGACGCCGTACATAAAAACCAAATACTGTCGAATGGAGCCCTAAACACAATCAAAATATGCCCCCAATAAAATTGAAATATTGAACTCAATTTATCAAAATGAAAATGAAATGATCTCAATCCTAATTTTAAAATGTAATATAAAAATAGCAAATACGATTTAAATATAACATTTTTGTGTGACTTTTTTACACTTCATTCTCGAGGGTTCAAATCATAATGAAATGTTAAATTTTGTGTTTTAGTACCTTTTATAATTAAACATAATTTTTACGATATTTATGAGCCAATATAAAATTTGTTAAAAACATCGGTGGCCTCTGTCTTGCTGGGCCCCTAAACACGTGCTTAATCATACTAATGTAATAATCACTTATGAAATAATCCATTTCTGAAAGACGATAATCTTTGTATTTGTCGTCAGTATATCGATCCCAGTAGATATACCCTCCCCGTGAATTAAATGGTTGATTATTGTTACCGGGAGCATCAACTGATAAGATTGATTTTTTCGTGTTTCCGGGCGCGTCAACTGTTTTTTCTCGGAAGATGGCGGTGATCTTCCCCCGCTTGATGGCGAAATCCGGCACCGACTAACCGTCGGCTACTGGGGTTCCCCCCAAACCGGGACTCTCCCACCAGCGGGGCACCGCCCCAGTCGGGACAAGCTCTAAGCTCCCGACCGGTCTCCCGGAATATGTGGTAGTGTGGTGCATGTTAGTGTAAGTGTGTGTGTAAGAGGAGAGGATAGGACAAGGAAGAGGAAGGACAGATCGCGCGCGGTCCGTGGCCCGTTTGTTTGCGTACTGCTCCGCCATTCACCTGGTGTTGGTCGTAGAAACCACGGAAAACTACCGATCAGAGCAGCCGGCCGCTAGAATTCTCATCCAGACAGCGACTGAATTCGACCTAGCTGAAAAGCTAGTGTCGAAAATCCTGCCGCCATCAGGAATCGAACCTAGGACCTCCCGGTCAGAGGGGCTGCAGTTTCATCAGTTGATGCACTGAGCTACCGCTACCGGTCCAACTGATAAGATTATTAGTTCCCTAAGTATAGTGTATGTTTATATTGCGGGAGGTAGCGGCAATCTTTCCCCGCTGGATGGCGAGATCCGGCACCGACCGCCCCGTTGGCTTGCGGGATTTTTTCGAATCACGTGTCTCCCACCAGTGGGGCACCCTCCCAGCCGGGACAAACTGTAAGCTCTCGACTGGTCTCCTGGCATATGTGGTACTGTAGTACGTGTAAGTGTAAGTGTAAGTTCAAGTGCATGTAAGTAAGAAGTGAGGATAGGACAAGGAAGAGAAAGGACAGATCGCGCGCGGTCCGTGACCCGTTTGTTAGGGTACTGCTCCGGTATCCGCCAAGTGTTGATCGGAGAAACCACGGAAAACTACCGACCAGAGCAGCCGGCCGCTAGAATTCTCCTCCAGACAGCGGCTAATCCGACCTTGCTATCAAGCTAGAGCCGAAAATCCTTCCACTGTCGGGACTCGAACTCTAGGACGTTCCGGACTGAGGCAGTACAGTGACATCAATTGATGCCCTGAGCCACCTAAGCTAGTACCCCGTGGAGACCATTCACGCCTCGCCAAGTTGGCAATAGGCTCGCTTCAAAAAATGCTGCGGTTGGAGAGGGCACGTGTGAGGTTCTATGCCGCGCACGGCGGCGGCGGCGTGACCGACAGGGCGTGTGCTGCGGGCGTGCGGCCGAAGCAACGGGACCGTCTCGCGGCGAGGCGGCGCGGTGGTCGGACGGCCACTGGGTCAAGCGGGCGGCGGCGCCGGCAGCGGTGAGCGAGCGGGCGAGCGGGCGGGCAAGCGAACGGGCGTGCGGCGTGCGGCCGGCGCTGAAGGCCGCGCTAGGGTCCCGTTGGCGGAGTGCAGCGACCCGACGCACGGCGCTCACGTTCCGATCTGCGTCGCTGCCCGCTTGCCCGCCCGCTTGATAGGCCCCGCAGCCGGCTCACTCACTCTCGCTGCACGGCGGCCGGGCGGCGCGGAGGCGGACCACAGCCTGCGCAGGCTTCATTCATAGCCACACGTAACGTTAAGGAAGCGTAAACGAGACTGAATAAAACGTACAGAAGACGTAAACATGACTTCTCCCCAACACATCACTGAGTGCTGTTTCTTGAAAATAAATTAATAAAATCAAACCAAACATGAACGAAAACGAAAAACATTGCTGGGGTTATTGGTTTCACTTATTTTCTTTGAAGAATAGTAAAATGGATTTATTGGAATTTCATTGTTCATTCATGGTTCACCATTCACAATTCACCATTCACAGTTCACAATTCTAGTGGTAGTAAGTCGACTCCTTCACGTGTGGCACGACAACGGAAAAGAGACCAAATCTTTACCTCATTTGTCATTGCAAGTAGTTTCTATTACACGGGAGTGAATATTTTCTTATCAAATCTTGCTAAAAGCACGTGATGCTATCGGTATTCACAATTCACCTTAATGTACGAGGTGAATCCAGGAAATAAGTTTCCCTAAAACGTCAATAAAAATAACACAGAATGTCAAGGGAAAACATTATTGCAATAGATACAGCACATGTTGCACTATTTTCCGCATAATCGCCACCAGAATTGAGACATTTGTCTTACTGTAGGATCAAAATTTGTATCCCCGTGTCGTAGAAGTCTGTCTCCTGGGATAGGTACCAGTGTTTGAGAGCCACCTGTAACTGTGACACTGTGATACGCGAAATGCTGACCAGGCAGGAATTAAAATGAAAATCGCTGGTAGCGAGATCCGGACCAAAGGGTGGATGATCGTATGATCGACCACAACAGATCTTTTGCAGCAGCATAAAGTCCGGATCTCAGTCCCCACCAATTTTCCTCTGTTCTTATCCCTCAAGAAATCCCTGTCCTGCCAGTATTATGTGAATCTCATTAACACAGAGTTGGCAGTCAAACATTGGTACCTATCTCAGGGGGCAGACTTCTCCGATACAGAGATAGAAAGGTTAATCCCACGGAAAGACACTGTTTCAATTCAGATCGTGATTATCTGGAGAAACAGTCAAACATGTGCTGTTTGCTTCAAAAAAGAGTTTCCAGGATATTGTTATATTTGTATTATCCTAGGAAGAGTTACTTTTTTGATGCGAAAAGGAATATTAGAGCTATAAAATTCTTTATAGCTCTAATATTCCTTTGTTCCTAATATTCCTAACATTCGTTCGGAAGTTTCCGTTACAAAAAATATTCAGATTCGTCGTTGAATTTCATAAAGAACGCCAGACCCAGTTTTTTCGAAAAAGAAATGTCTTTGAGAAAATTGAGTTTAAATATTTCTTCCTGGCGCGAAATTCAGACCACATTGCCTTGACATAGGAGATACCGGCGTCTGTAATGGGGCTGGTGTTGAGTCGTTTCTCCTCTTTTTCGGTGAAACTGTCAAGTGAGGAAAATATCGCTTTCCACATACTAGAGTAGTATATTAGTTTCAAATGTTGTATGTGTATCATACGTTCAGACTATTAAATCTACTTATAATGCATTTTTGTTAAAAATGAGTGTATTGTGTCAATCTATTCATGGTATGCTGCGGCGTAACAACAAACGCTGAACACGAACGAAGCCATACGCAAATGGACAAAATTGTCGGAATGCTCGAAGTGTTTTACTTACTGTATCTTCAGTGTGAACGAATGTCTTAGATTAGAACAAATGGTTTAAATTAGACTTCCCAGACGGGCAAGTAGCTCAGGCGGGCGCAGATTGACATGCTTAGATAGTTGCCTACGACAAACGCAAGTCTCCTGCAGATTAACATCATGCCAGCATTTTGTTAATTTGTGAGAATGGTTGTTCAATAAATTTTGAGTTTATTGATTATTTTTGGGCACGCAGGTCGAAATTATTCTTTAACGGTATTCATTTTGGGCACTACAAGTTAACGATCACCTGAATTGGATAAGCCGATAAATGATTGTACACGACTTAGCATTTCTCTGGCCAGCTGCCATCTATCGTCACTGAAAGTACATTTTCTTGACTTTTCTCAACTTTTCGGTTTCTTAATAGAAGAGCCGAAATATTACTTTAAGAATATTAAAGAACAGCGAAACCTCGTCCTAAATAGAAATTTTCGTTGAACATTTTGTAGCCGTTTTTAAGAAAATGGCAATTAAGCATTATTGTAAATGCGAAATTTGAAGCACTTTTTCACAGGAATCTATTGAGTTTTCGAAAAACTTCATTTGAAGTCATTTGAAGCACTTACACTCACAATTGTAATAATGAATAGAAATCGATGAAAATGTGCATATTAACGGCTTTTTTTAAAAAATTGTTGCGTCTACTTTGATGCAACGCGTCTTCAAGCCCCTTGGGGGCGTTAAGCGATTTGCGCTTTTCGGAGTAATCCTCCATTACTACCAGCGCTTGAAAGATATTTTAAAAAATTACATTTGTGTAATTTTTGACAATAGAAAAGAATACACGAAAATTAACTTTACGTCACATTAAACACTGCAATTACCACAATTCATTGGAAAAATTGGCAGAAAAAATTTGGAGCCATTTTTGAGAAAATGGCGTTTGAGCGTTTATGAAAATTCGGAATTTGAGCTCATTTTTTCAGAAAACTGTTGAGTTTTCGATAAACTTTATTTGACATTATTTAAAGCACAAGTACTCATAAATATAATAATTAAAAGAAATTGCCTCTAATGTAAATATTACCGACGTAAGAGACAAGTCAAAACATTACATTTTTGTAATTTTTGAAAAAAAAAAACAGAAGAATAGAGCAATATGGTGTTTATGTCATCGAATAGGATGCATTTGGGTGCATACCTACTAAAAATTTAAAGAAACAATTTGGATCCGTTTTTGAGAAAATCTTGTTTTTGTAATTTTTTAAAATTGCAAATATTCCATGCTCTATTGCACAAAAACTACTAAAATTTTCAAACAATCTACTTGATCGTAATGAAAGAACTATTTATGGTAAACAAATTTCATTTGAAGGAAAAATCTGTCTTCAATTTTATAGTTGTAGGAAGACGCCAAAAAAATTCAAACTTTTACAATTTTCGAAAATTCAAAGTTAACCGTGCAAAACCGACCTACGCCACCTTTATAAGTGTATTTTACTCTATTTTTACGAGAAATTTAAAGAAAAAATTTGGAGCAGTTTTTGAGAAAATTTTGAAAATGTCCGGAGGGCTTCATGTAAAGTACCCCCAAATTTTAAAGAATGATTTTCAAAATTTCAAATCTTGATTTAGAGCCAGATGGACAGAGGTTTCTTCAATTTGGAAAAGATCGCACGTTTGGTTTAGGCGCTAGTAGTGTTCATAGACGGACAGACGGATGGACGGACGGTCGGACGGACGGTCGGACGGTCGGACGGTCGGACGGACGGACGCGAACGCAGACAGACGAACGAACCCAGACGAACGAACGAACGAACGAACGAACAGACGGGGAGCAGACAGACAGACAGACGAACGAACGCAGACGAACAGACAGACAGACAGACAGACAGACCCAGACAGACAGACGAACGAACGAACAGACAGACAGACGAACGAACAGACAGACGGACGGACGGACGGACGGACGGACAGACGGACGGACGGACGGACGGACGGACGGACAGACGGACGGATGGACGTTTGGAAAAGAACCACTTTTTCGGAATCAGGGGACCCCAAAACCTGTATTTCCGTTGAAATCTCGAAATCGATTTTCCGCAGCATTACTTTGTCTATACTACGTATATTATTCCCGTATATACGAATGCATACAAGAAAATAAAAAGGATAATCCTGTGGGCTGATATAATGGACTTCCTGCCTCCACAAGGAATGCATTTCGAAATGGTTGTTTTTCTCAAAACACGCTACACGATCTCCTGTGCAACATCGAAGGCGCGACAAATGTCCTTGAGTACCACTCTCTTGAAGCTGAATGTAAATTTCGGCTTTCCATAGTCGAGGTGACAGCATGCAACTACCCTAAAGCCTTGGGACAGTTCGTGAAACCATTATAAAACGAAGTTGGCGCCGGTTCGAGAAATTTTCTGTTTGTCTGGCTGTTTCCCTTTTGTTGCAACAGTAGAAACGTACATTAAATCCGTGTCGGTTGTTTTCACCTAAATAGTGTGCGGTGGCGGCATCTTCAAATGTCTGACTGCGCCACGGTATACTACATACGAGCCGCGGTGCGACAAGCAACAGACTAATGCGCAGTAGCATAGAGCCACGACCGGCGGTGACAAGGTACAACGTGTTAGTTTGCATGCTACGACACAGACCTATGAAAGTAATGTGCCTGTGCCTGAAACAATCGTTTTTCCTATTTGTTTAACCGGCTGAGGTGGCTCAGGGCGTGAATTGATGTTATTGCAGTACCTCTAACTGAGAGATCCTAAAATTAGAGTCTCGACTGTGGCAGGATTTTCGCCGCTATCTATACGATAGCTAGGTCGAATTCATTCATTGTCTGGAGGAGAAATATAGCGGCCGGCTGCTCTGATCGCCAGTTTTCCGTTGTTTCTCCGATCAACACTAGGCGAGTGCTGGAGCAGCATCCTAGCAAACGGGCTACGGACCACGCCCGATCTTTCCTTCTTCTTCCTTGTCTTATCCTCACCCCGTACTAAAGCACTTACACTTACATGCACTATACTATTACATATATCGGGAGCTTCGAGCTTTTCCCGGCTGGAGCGGTGTCTCGCAGCTGGGAGATACCTGCTAGGGAAAAGAAAGTCGCAAAATGACGTGTAGAACGGCGCTGGTTTTCACTATTCAGCCGAAGATCACCACCTCCTCCCGTGATGAAACTTGCACTACACTTCCGGGACTAATCACCATAGCAGTTGACGCGCCTGGAAACACGAAATAACTACAATTATTGAATCAATCAACCTATTTGTTTACTCTTTGCTTCTAACACCATTCTAGTACACTTTTTGTTGTTCATCACATAGCGCATAAGGTGATGCTAATTTCTCACTGTTAATCACGGACACCTTGTAGGAATGGTTGACTGAGCGCTCAAATGAGTCTACTGCAAAGATTCCTTAATGCACTGGTCAGCCTGCGGCTCTACAAAATGACAGCCAAAAGCATTCATTCGAACTGCGCGCTCAACTCCTTATTTTAATGAACGAAACTGTAACCGCAAGACTATAAGTACACGGCATGATATTAAGAACACAATCTGCAAAAGACTATTAATTATCATATGTCCCTCTCTAAAGCACAAAAAAACTAATTCACATTGAAGATAGGCTAAAAGTAATTCGAGCATTTCAGAAGTTTTGTTAATTTCCATAAGGCTTGGTTCTTGTTCAGCGATCATTGTTACGCCGCTGCATAACGTGGTCAGAATTTACAACAAAAATTTATTTTAAGTAAATTGAATAGATTGAATGATTATTACACATACTTAATACTATTTAACTACTCTAATGTGCGACAAGCGATGTTTTCCTTACTCGACAGTTTCAACGAAAACGCGGAGGCACGACGCTAAGTCCAGCCCCGTTGCAGACGCCCCGCAAGGTGTCTGCCGTATCGAATTTCGCCCCAGGAAGTAAGATTTAAAATCAATTTTCTCGAAGATTTTTTTCGGAAATACTGGATCTGGCATTCTTCACGAAATTCAAAATAGAATCGGGAGTGTTTTGCTGTGACGGGAGCTTCCGGACAGCTAACGTACACTGGGAAGAAGTGCATATCTCTTCTGCACATTGTACATACACATTTTTAAGTGTGTTTTGACGTTTATAAATAAAAAAAGACAGCATAGATTGATTGTGATTGATTGATTAATTTTTTCGTGTTTCCGGGCACGTCAACTGCTTTGGACATTAGTCTCGTAAGTGTAGTGCATGTTTTCTCTCGGGAAATGGCGGTGATCTTCCCCCGCTGGATGGCGAGATCCGGTGCCGACCTACCGTCGGCTAGTGGGGTTTCCCCCTAACCAGAACTCTCCCATCAGCAGGGACCGCCCCAGCCGGGACAAGCTCTAAGCTCCCGACCGGTCTCCCGGAATGTGTGGTAGTGTAGTGCATGTTAATGTAAGTGTGTGTAAGGGAAGAGGATAGGACAAGGAAGACGAAGGAAAGATCGCGCGTGGTCCGTGGCCCGTTTGTTAGGGTACTGCTCCGGCACTCGCTTGATGTTGATCGGAGAAACCACGGAAAGCTACCGATCAGAGCAGCCGGCCGCTAGAATTCTCCTCCAGACAGCGACTGAATCCGACCTAGCTGAAAGCTAGTGTCAAAAATCCTGCCGCCGTCAGGACTCGAACCAAGGACTTCCCGCTCAGAGGCACTGCAGTTTCATCAGTTGCACTGAGCTACCGCTCCCGGTTAGACTGATCGTCTAGAGCAGCGTTTGCCAATTGAATAAATGATGTCAGAGCCCCGTTCCCCTTCGTGAGAAGGTGCTCGGAGGAGCAGTGCTAGCAATGGAGTGGGAGGGAGGGGCAGACGGCGGTCTCCGGTGATGAAAACCTTGGAAGTGGGCCTTTGCCGGTTTCAGGGAACATGAGTTGGAAACCATCTAGACCCTTTAAGTTTCTTTCGGTTTAGGAGAAAAGGTTTCCTTTTCTAGATACTGGAACAATGGCGAAGTGTTTAGTGTGTTCGGAAACACTGGAGTATGTTAAAAATTTCAACCTACAGATGCATTACGTAGCTTTGCGACGCAGAGAAACCTGGGAAATAAAAATAAATTCTGAGAATTAACATAGACGGCAATTATGGGATGAGTAAAGAAATTTGCAGATTGAAGAGTATGGAAAAGATACTGAAAATCAGAAGGATTTACGATATTCGCAAATAAAAATGTACATCAAAAATTTTCAAGAGTGGGGTCCAAATTCTCTCACGTGACCCCTACCGAGTACCTATTTGTTATCTATTTCTTAACATTAATTATTGTTTCAGAACGAACTAATTCGTTATATTATATACCATTGTTTAAAATATTATTGTCCTAAAATGTTAAAACTGTCTTTTCCAAAAATGTTATCCAAGAGAAGAACGAATAATAACCAAATCCCACCCACGTGATTCATGTAAGCCTCTCTTCATTAATCTAGGAATTCTACCATTACCGTGTCTTTTTATTTACGAATCAGTGGTTTTTGTAAAAATGACTTGCTTAAGGGCGGGAATATATTTTCAGAAAATGCCGAAGTCTATTACTATAACACTCGACGTAGAAATCATATTCATCAGGTGACAGTATCAACAGCTCATTACAAAAAATTCACATACAATACATGTACATTATTTTACAACACTTTGCCAGGTGACATTAAACGATTAAATTCAATAGAAAAGTTTAAATCCCAAGTGAAATCGTTTCTGCTGCATAACTGTTTCTATACAATTAGAGACTATACTGAGCATCACAAGAAAAGTAACATTAATTTTAACAATGATACACAATGCATTAATTACCATTTGGACTGTATAAATGAGTATAAACAACCTGTAACAACTATTGTAACACAGCTTCCGGGTCAATGACCCTCATCTCGATCAGGTTTTTCGTCCAGTTTCCCTGATCCATTGAGCAAATGCTGAGATGGCCCCTTGTTTTGCTTCTGGGCATAAATGTAACTTCATTTTCTGTGCACGTCTTCTAGAATTCAGTGGGAATACAATTATTCAAATTATCGTTTCCATGTTGTCGCGGTAGGAAGTAATAAGAGCCAAAATTTATTGCTTATTTATCCTTGAAAATGGATTTTATTACATGGGAGTTTTTTTTGTTTGTTTTTTTCTCCCTTTCAAAATTCAAAATTTATTGCTTATTTATCCTTGAAAATAGATTTTATTGCATGGGAGTTTTTTTTTCTCCCTTTCAAAATTTAAATAGTATATGACTTAGTGTAGGGATCACAGAATTTTGAAAATGTGCACACAATTCACTTTTCCCCATAGCACGTCATACGCAGTTTTTAACTGTTTTTTTTGACGTAAAATAAATAAAATAAATAAATAAAATGAATGTGGAATTACTGCACTGGTTATGATGAAGAGTCGGGTATTGCTTTGAGTTATGTAATAATATATGTTCTATTATATTATTCTTCATGTTGTTATTGAATCATAAACATTCTAAATAATAATTACTATTTAAAAAACGTAATTACCGATTTTCCAAGCGAACAGAACATTCCTCCTCCCCATTTCAGTACCATCATTGGAACACTGCGCCCACTGCCGCGTCGGGCACTTCCTTTGCTCCGCGGCTCGGTTCGAAGCAGGAGCGCAGATGTCCATGTCACAGAGCACTGAGTTGGCAGGCACTGGTCGAGTGTTTTCATTTTTTTATAACAACTCATTCTCTTCCGGCTTTTCGAGTTGGGACGTGTAACTGTTAGTATAAGCCGACGTAATTGCGATGTAAAAACAATTAAATCATCGCCGATGAGGCTCCATAGATAAATCAATTGCATCCCTCTACCTCACTCACTCTGGATATGATTTATGACGATTATTTCATTAGCGAAAGGATGTTATTTTGACAGTAATAGCCATCTTTAATGTTATGTCAAAGCTGTGTTAAAATCATATGATGATATCCTCATTAACATTTTCATTCTTAAGGAGTCATGAATGTGAAGTACATATTGACGTAAATCGTAACGACAGTTCGTTACAAAGCCGGTAATAGAATCATTAAGGATACTTTACATATGTAATGTAAATCTTATGTAAAGCCAATCATAACGGTAGGTCTGATAACGAAAGGAAGAACAAACACTATCGTGATAAAAGTTAACTAATCCACTTACTTTTATTTATATTAAAATAATATCCATTAATGTGATACTGAATAATTTCAAGCGTGTCGGATAGTCGAGGCTTTTAGTGCCTGTTTGACTCAGCACATCTGTTGGTCAGGTAACGGATTCTAATTCCTCAGTGACATGAATGTTTGTCCGTTGCCTTTGTGTGCATTGTGTCACGAACGGCCTCGTGTGTTGCTGACCCCACAAGCAAGTGGCCCGCTTGTGTGTGTGTGTGTGTGTGTCTAAGACTGTGTGCACTAGGAAGTGCACAGGAAAAAGACGACTGAAAAATGACCTAAAATAAATCTGTACTTAAATGTTATATAAACGTTTTTTACACATTTAGGTAAGTAACATTTTGTCTTCTTTCAATCGTATACTACAATTTTCCGACATATTAATGTCGGAAAGTCGATAAGTCATCATTTCCATGGGTAGATTATATTAACACGGATAGTCTGTGTGTTCTACATCAACTTGAATTAATATATTTACGTTTCAAAATGGTTTTCAATATGGTCGCTTCTCAGAAATTTATTTTTTATTAAATTTAGTCAATGCCCTGGACTAGTCACGCAAGCAGCGAGCGTTCAACAATGTTTGAGTACAAATACGTTCGAAGGAATAGTTTGTTAATCAGACGTATCCGAAAAATGTTGACTGTTTGTTCAAACTCTTCAGACGCGAAACACCGATTCATAATATTGCTATTGTTTAAATATTGTATCAAAATAGACACTCTCAAAATGAAATGAAGAGATTTCAAAAAAATAGAAAATAGTGAAAACAATAAAAATGTGAATTAACATAAAAAGTTTCATGTTAACAGCATTTTAGACATGTCATGTGAGAAAATACGTTTTTAACCTTTAATTTATAATCAGAGAACTCAATAATCTTGAGAGTTGTAAAAAAATGGAATATAAATATAATATTTTTGGCAATTATGAATGTCAAAATTTGTAACTCAAAATTTGGATTCAGTAACCAAAAAACTCCTTAGAAAATGAGCCGATTTTAAAAAGAATAAACTAGTGCTACTTCACATACTTTCTCGCATTATTTAAAACATTAGCAATTTTCGAAAATTCAGATAGTTTAACGAAAATGAGATCTGTACCATTTTTAAGAGTCCTTTGCACTATCTGAGAAAAAATTGAAAGCAAAAACTTGTAGCTGTTTTTTTATAATTTTTTATACTTTCCCTTTACTTTAAGCAAACATTACGCAAAAACTACTTTTTCAAAAAATTCAACATGACCTTATTTAAATATCTAATGGTTTAGAACAAATTTCCTTAAGAAAAATCATTAATATCGTAGTTTTGCAATGTTAATTTTTATCAATTATCGAAAATTCTCAGATCTTACCGAAAATGGGGCCAGGGTCATTGCTACAAGCAAACTTTGCTTTATTTGACAGAAATTAAAGAAAAAATTATAACAGGTTTTGAGAAATAACTGTTTAAAAATTACCTTTATTTCACGCAAAGTTACGAGAAAATATTTATATTTTCGAAAAATTTTACGTGATCTTATTTAAAAATCTGTCTTCGAAGAGCAGATATTGATAAGGAAAAAAATCTTCATCTTCTACATTGTAGTTGTAGGATGATACAAAAAATTGAACATTTGCAATTTTCAAATATCAAAGAGTTTAAGGAAATAAGACCTACGACATTTTTTTGAGCGTTCTATGTTCTACGCGAGAGAAGTGTACAGGAGTTTACATTTCCAGATTCAGTAGTGTGCTTGATTAAATTAGCAGTACTGTATTCATTACTTTGCCTTTCGTAATGTAATTGTTGGTATTATGAACCTAATACAACGCCTCAAATGTTAATATTGTTACCTACAGACACCCGGCTTCATCGGACCACTGCCCCCCTCCCTTTCAGTCCGTAATATCATGTACTGTGTTTATGTTCATTATTGTGATCTTCGGTGTCTAGCCTTTCAGTAATTTCGTATTGTGGAGCCCTGGTGTAGAAGTGGACAATTCTGTCCCTATATGTAGCAAATTACTTATTCTAACACACTGTGTCGTCTGGATACCGAATAAGTGACGGCAAAATATTTATCTGTGTGCCTGCTTGTGTATGTATATATGTATGTCTGTATGTACGGGTATGTACGGGTGTGAGTTCGTCCGTCCGTGGCCAACGCTAGCGCCCAAACCGTTCAGATGATTATCTTCAAAATTGATATTCCCCGATAGATCTAAACCAACTCGAGTTTGAAAAGGATATTTTGATTTTTGGGGGTACTTTACATGACGCATTTTCATTTTTTTTATTAATCTTTGTCGTCGGATATCGTAAAAAACACCCGCAGCCCTCTCCCTATTCAAAATCGTAGTAGCGCCATTGATTTATTATCCGAAGTTGAACGGTTTGACCACGATGACACGCCGTCCCCAGTCCCTGGTACTGAGGTGTGAGCGCCCATAAGCAGCACGTCGAGCGAGGGAAGGGTAGGTGCGCGCCAGGCAGGGAAGTCGCATCCTTCGCCGCCGCCTCCGGCGCACCCACTAATTGGCGTGGAAAGCGCGGGCAGCGCGCGGGGGGCGCGCGGGGGCCGGCGGGGGGTGGGTGGGGGAGCGGGCGGCGGGGGCGGCGTCGCTTTCTGCGCCGGCGCAGCCTTTCCGTTTCATCCAGAGCGTGAGCGTGGGCGAGAGCGTGACCCACGCCTGCGCAATTGGCGCGTGGCGCGCGCATCTCTGCTTCGCCCCGCCCATCCCCGCCCCCCCACGCCCCGCATCGCTCCGCACCGCACGCTTCCGCCGCCGCCACCCCCGCCCTGGGACACACTTCTCCGGTGGCAAAAGCTATAATTCAAATAGTAAGAATGAAAATAACTGTATGAAAATTATTTTCTAAACATTTCTTTAGATCTCTATGTTTAATGGCAGTAAAAGCCTATAAGTAAAGAAATGAAATTCGTAACTCATTTTTATTATGACAACAACATTGAAATTTGTCTTAATAATACAGTTACAAATGTTATTTCTTTATTTGTAGTATCTAACTTTACCGTCTTAAAATATAGGAATCTTATAAAGCAATTTTTATAAAGCTTTTATCACTTCCAAGTGACAAAGTTGAATTATGAAATGTATAAAATAAAATAGATATATTCAGAAATAGCGGAGAATAATTCCCATCGGAATAATTGTATTATTTATATAAGACGAGTAGGAAGTATCCTTATTAAATTTGAGGCGGTCAGAACAAAAAACTTTACCTTGGACAGGAAAGCATTTATCTCTTCTAAGTTATAGTAAAGCTAATTCATAAACGTAATACGTCTCGTAATATGACTGATTTCATCTTCAGGTAAATGAAATAATCTAAAGTTGTGATGAAACAAAAATATATGAGCTGAAATTTAGACCAGGAGCATTTTATTTCCAAAAATTGTAGTATTCATAAGAGAAAAATCTATAGTATCTATAGCGTGAGTTCCACAGTGGCTTTATTCGTGATATTTTAGGAATTAACTTTTTCACATTCAATTTATAGCAAAACAGACCACTTAGAATCATGATTGTTTGGTTCTTCACATTCTTACTAATCCTTCTAATTCGAGTTTACTTCATTGAAATTGTATTGTGTCTCTGCAATATTTACTTTTTCACGGGTTAAAAAGAATTCTTTTATATGTTCGATCCTGTAAATTTTATAGAATATAAAATTCACAGGAACCGAAATTAAAAAATCGATTGTCCTATTCCACATTTCCGCTGAAAATAAGATAATGATACTAATATACCAGCCATATCGATTATTATATTTTGTATAAGTATTGTCATATCGGTATAATAAATGACGCTGTACTACGAATGTATTTGTTCTACACCGTGTCGAGAAACTACGGACAGAAACTTCTTTCTATTTCTCTGGATGAACTCGATGTGATGTAGGACAACCTAGAACCAAGCCTTTCATGTATAACATGATGGGCATGGACAGTTTTACGGTATTTCACTTGTATATTAAAGTGAAAACTACCCTTAAAATTAATCCTGATTGCATACGATCTTTGTTTGTTAGGAAAGTTCCCTCCATCAGTATACCAGGTTTATTACCACGTAACTACATTTATTATCTCATTATGGCAAACACAGGTTTCACAGAAAATGAAAGAACGTTCATTCACATGTATAAACCTAGGAAATTGCTTTGTTCTCGTGAAAAAGCTCATAGCATCCCACAATTTAAGTAAAGGTTTTACGAGTGAGTTAAATTATTATATGCACTTACACCCTGACGAACGGAGTTTACAGAAATACCTCTCCTTAATAGACCTTAATAGTATAACTGGTGGCTATAATCTACTGCAACTTTTCTAAATAAACAGCACGTGAGAAATGAATTGGTGAGAGGTGTGGTTGTGAGATGCCATATTGTGAAACAGAAAACTCGAACAAAGGACAGTAATAGCAAAAGTTAATTATAGAATTTTCTATTGTTCTCCTGAACAACCCTCACAATATAACCCCTTACTACTCACCCCTTACAATATAATAATACTGAAATGGCACTAAACATTCTGACCGTCAACCGTTAACACTGAATTTGAGTCCAAGTTCACTTGCAATAACTTGCGACAGAAGACGAATATCTATATCTTGTCCAAATGAATCACACACATTTCGTTAGTAAGTTTTCTGTAGAGCCTGAAGTAATTTCAAAAGCGTTTACACAGCGAGACAAGCCTCCCACAAATTACTGCAGCAAAAGTTGCTATTCAGCCGCGCGGGGGTGGATTTAATAAATAGGTAAACTAAGCAAAGCACAAGCACTTTTACATCTCTTTGCCAGATGATATTACACGATTAAATTTAATAGAAAAGTTTAAATACCAAATAAAAGCGTTTCTGCTGCATAACTGTTTCTATACAATTAGAGACTATACAGAGGATTAAAAGGTCATTAATTATAATAGTGATATTTAATCTATTATTTGGACTGTATAATTCTAAACAACCTGTAACAAGTATTGTACCGCAGCTTCCGGGTCAATGACTCCCATCTCGATCAGGTTTATCGTCCAGTTTCCCTGTAGCTTTGAGCAAATGATGGCCCCTTGTTTTGCTTCCGGACATAAATGTAACTTCATTATCTGTGCACGTCTTCTAGAATTCAGTGGGAAATATAGTTATTCAAATTATCGTTCACCATGATGTCGTTACAGGAAGTATTATTCTTGACGAAAGATATGATGAGGGATCAGAGCCCATATTAATTGCTGATTTACCCTTGAAAATAGATTTTATTACATTGGAGCGAATATTCTTGTTAACAATCCTTGCAAAAACCGCTCATTTTATTTCTGTATTCAAAATTCTTGTAGTATATGGCTTAGGGTAGGGATCACAGAATTTTTGAAAACGTGCACAGAATTCATTTCTCCCCATAGCACGTCACACACATTTTTTAACAGTTTTTGACGTAAAATAAAATTTAAAAAATCAAAATACTTACTGTGAAAGCTCAGCTAGATAGGGCCCCCATAAATATGTTAATTTTATTAGGGGGATCTAATGATTTGTCATACTTCAAGCCCCTAAGGCATTGGATGCATGGAGATCTGGACGCGTGTCTCATGTTAAGTTAATTTTAATATTATATTGAACATGTGGTTCGTTTGTCACGGAATTTTATTACTTATTGCTAATCGAAATTCTGGAAGAATTATACGCAGACGAATTTCTAAATAAAAACAACAACGAAAAAGCAAAATAAGATAAATCATTATTATTATTATTATTATTATTATTATTATTATTATTATTATTATTATTATTATTGCTGTACATTTGTTGGAAGAAATGACTTGCAGCAGCGCGACAACAGCTATTGGAATGGTCGCAATCTACAATATCGCAACGGTCGTTAGTTCCGTACGTGTAGTACATGTCATATCACGAGAGGTGGCGGTGTTCTTTCTCCAAGAGATGGTGAGATCCGGCACCGATATACACGTTGGCTTGACAGGTTTTCCCATCCATATTTCTTCCGCTAGCAAGGCACCGCCCCAGCCAGGTCAAGCTTTCAGTTGCTGACAGGCATTCCGACATGTGTGGTAGTGTTGTGCCTGTGAGTGTGTGAGTAAGTAAGGGGTGAGGATAGGACAAGGAAGAGAAAGGAAAGATCGCCGGTCCGTGGCCCGTTCGTTTGGGGCACTTCTCCGGCAGTCGCCTGGTGTTGGTCGGAGAAACCACGGAAAACTACCAATCAGAGCCGCTGGCCGCTGAAATTCTCTTGACATCGGTAAATTCGACCTAACTATTTAGCTAGTGTCGAAAATCCTGCCACCTTCGCGACTCGATCCGTAGGGCCTCCCGGTCAGATACACTGTAGTTACAGCAGTTAAAGTTCTGAGCCATCTCAACTGATTTGACACTACACAAATACACGAATATTCTAAAAGTTTTTTATTGAATGCGTGTAGTGTCTATTGCATTTATACTCGTTCATGGGCAATTTGAATTTAAGACATTTCTGAATTAGGTATTCAAAGGAAATAACATAAAATCTTCAAGTTACGAAAGGACACTCTAAAAAAATATACGGTTTGCTTGTTACCCTCGTAAAATTATATCGGAATAACGTTCACATAAATTAACCGTGGAATGCATAGTTCAGGAAGGAGAAGAACAAAACGAAGAAGAAGAAGAAGAAGAAAGATAAGAAAAACAAGAAGAAGAACAGTAGTCTGCTTTTGAGTGGTAAAAGCATGAATGGGATTCAGAAATTTATAAGCATTAGTGGTGATCCAACGGCACGTATTTTATTGTACTCGTATTATTTGAAATTTACGTTTATAATGCTACCTGAGCCAGTGCGAAAATTTCGTATGTGCCTATTGGTCATTGTGTTGTGCATGTAAGTTGTGTCTTTCGTGATGATTTCGAGGTATTTCAGAACCAAGTGGGCAAATGAAAGTGGACACCACTACATGAAATCTCCAGTGGCGAAAGGAATCCTTCAGTAGAACGACATACGTGCTTGCGCCTGCCCACCGATTAGCACCAGCGCAAGTGGCGGAGATAGCGTTTGCTCACCAACGAGAAGAGACTGCGAGATATCGCAGCCCCAGTAATCAGATAACCGTTCTCACGGGGCGGAAGTGGAAAGTAATGGCCTGCGTTACATGCGATGGCGTCCACGACGTCTGTTTGAAAGTTGACTGTTATCCTCACGCAAACTTTGTTGTTGTTAGGGAGCGGATTTCTTTGATTTTTGCATATTTTTGTTCGTTGCTTCAGGGCATAGCTAAGTGAAATTTCTTGACATTTGGTTAGAATTTGATGTTATGGAGATTAATATGTTAGTGCATTTTCGTATTTGGCCGATTTTTCCTGTAGGTGCATATTCGTGTAATTATATGTGCTTATTTTGTATATTTCGTTAAAAATAGAGACATCTCTAAAACGTTTCATCGTTTCATAGAATCAATTTATTAGTGAGTGTTTATTGATTCCAAAGAGCTTATCACAATTTGCGTTTTTTTTCTTTTCTATGCATGACAAAATAATTGTGCAAATGTAGGATATTTCTTGATATATTTTTTTTAAACCAGGCAAAAGAAATGCAAGATGACGTACTATGTACTTCACTAAGATGAATATTTACTTTAATTATTTCTCCCGCGAAGAAAAATAGATTATATTAGGTTTGCACAAAAATATATTTTTATTCCAAGCATGATTCTTTTGAATTTTATCAAGAAACGTTATTCAGAAAATGAAATATTGTTAATTTTAATTGCAAATTAAAGTGTATATTTCAGAATTTTTAGGTCAAATGCATATGTTTAAAAGCATATTTCAAGATTTTTTAGGGCATAAAAATTCTCTCGCTGGTTGTTATGTGTAAAATCCCAAAATTGTTAATGAAATCAGAGTATACCAAAGGGATACAATATGTATTGAAGAGAATGTGAAGCGATTCAGTTATTTCAGTAACGAATATTTATTTTTGGCGCAAATCTCTGACTTTATATTTTTCTGTCCTGTTGATTGATTGTTTTTTTCGTGTTTCCGGGCGCGTCAACTGCTTCGGTCATTAGTCGCGTTAGTGTAGTGCATGTTTTTTCTCGGGAGATGGCAGTGATCGTCCCCCGCTGGATGGCGAGATCCGGCGCCGACCTACCGTCGGCTAGTGGGGTTTCCCCCTAACCAGGACTCTCCCACCAGCTGGGCACCGCCCCTGCCGGGAGAAGCTCTAAGCTCCCGACCGGTCTCCCGGAATATGTGGTAGTGTAGTACATGTTAGTGTAAGTGTGTGTGTAAGGGGAGAGGATAGGGCAAGGAAGAGGAAGGACAGATCGCGCGCGGTCCGTGGCCCTTTTGGTAGGGGACTGCTCCGGCATTCGCCTGGTGTTGATCGGAGAAACCACGGAAAACTACCGATCAGAGCAGCCGGCCGCTAGAATTCTCCTCCAGACAGCGACTGAATTCGACCTAGCTGAAAAGCTAGTGTCGAAAATTCTGCGGCTGTCAGGACTCGAACCTAGGACCTCCCAGTCAGAGGCGCTGCAATGACATCAGTTGATGCACTGAGCTACCGTTCCCGGTTTGTTCTGTTCTGGCATCCATTTTAACATATATTTAACTAAAACTTTTTCTATGCTCAGTATTTTTTTCTAAATAGGAGGGCACTCAAGTTACAAGTTACGGATTGATTGTGTATAACGACGTGCGTTAGACTTTTGAACATGAACGAGGAAATTCTTTTGAGATCGTTTCAATTTGTAACTAATTATCTCACAAATATGAATTTAAGCTGAAGAACTTCAGTGAATGGAATTTTATTGAAATAAAATGTTTTCAACTCTAATGAAAAGACTCTAAATTAGTAAATTAAAGTTGATTAACATGGAAAGGGCGTTTTCAGTTCATTTCGAGCAACAGTGTGATAAATAACATAAGGACCAAAATCACGCACTCCTTTTGAATTTGAGTTTGAACAATGTCCGTTGGTTTAAGGGCGTTGTTGCCTGGATTAAGGAAAGGTCTGGAGAACAGGATTTCATTTTTTTTTGTGGGTTACATCTTTGGGTATTACGCGATAAATCCATTATTGAAAAATAAATCTTTTGGTTTTTATTGTGTGGAACGAAGCAATAACTCCATGTTATCAAGTGATCGACACTTGCATTAACAAGCATATTTTCATTCAAATTTGTATTAACTGCACTAACAAATTATTCGCCAAAATTACTGGTATATATTTGTTGTCGAAATTTCTCAATACACTTCGTAGGAAGACGAAATTTCTGTAGTCAAGTTATAGAGGTTTACTTGAAGTTTGTAGAAAAAAACTATATTTGGCATGGATACAGTAATTCAAGTCAACGCAGTCAAAAGTCAAAACATGCCACCACTAGTATAGTCCTTCAGAGGGTTTGATTCCCCATTCATTATTCCCGTAGGACTCAATTCCCATGAACTGATTGATTAGTGATTCCCGGCTCAACTACTAGAGTAATTAGTCCCGCAAGCGAAATGCATGTTTTTATCACGAAATGTGGCTGTGATCTCCTCTCGCTGAATGGCGAAATCCGACGCCGACCTATCCGTCCGATTGTGGTTTTTTCCAACCAGGTATCTCCCACCAGCAGGGCACCGCCCCAACCGCGATGAGCTCTAATCTTCCGACTGGTCTCTCAGCATGTGTGGTAGGTGTAGGTGTAGGTGTGTGTGTGTGTGTGTGTGTGTGTGTGTGTGTGTGTGTGTGTGTGTGTGCGCGCGCGCGCGCGCGTGTGTGTAAGGGGCGAGGTTAGGGCAAGGATAAGGAAGAGGAAAGAAAGATCGCGCGCAGTCGGTGTCCGTTTGTTATGGTACTGCTCCGGCATTCACTTGGTGTTGATCGGAGAAACCACGAAAAACTACCGATCAGAGCAGCTGTCCAGACAGCGGCTGAATTCGACCTAGCTACGTACAAGTGTCGAAAGTGTTGAAAATTTGCCAACGTCAGGACTCGAACCCTTGGATCTCCCGGGAAGAGGCACTGCAGTTTCATCAAATGATGCCCTGAGCCACACAAGCCGGTCCCCGTGATCACAAATGCCCCAAGCAGTACGGTGAGAACTGGTTTGAATTGTCTTGGAGCACCAGAAAGAAGAATTCAAACAGAAGATCTTACGTCCATAACTCATTTTCTTTTGTTATCCAGCAACATAATTATTAGTCACAAAAAACTGGGGAAATGGAAATAGACATCGAAAAGCATCTTATAATGCTTAGTCATTAGATACACCTTTTCTCGTTTTCTTTCTTTACCCTTCTCGAATCTCTACAACATTTTTCAACATTGGTAAATTGCGGTGCACTCCACGTAAATACATCGTTGCTGCTTTAGTAGTACCGTACATTCTGTGCTCACGGCCGTTTTTACAACAAAGCTTTCTTATCTCTTCATCAACAATCCGACCTCTCCCAGAAGCATATTACTTGGAACCGTTAATTGAATTAGACTTTTGAGTTTTCACACACTCAGGGTTTATTATTTTCCTTTTAAATACCCTTATAACGAATCTACTCCAGTTATTCAGACTTCACAACTGTTTTGCTGTTGTACATGTTTCCTCTTGTGTTCATATTTTCCGTCCTTTATCGTATCTCTGCCTTCCGTCTTAATACCTGTGGTGGCATGGGAAGTCCTGTATGTTAGTATAATGAGTCCATGCGTGATTAAATTTACAATGTCCGTTATCCTAAATTATTTATAGGAATTTGGAGCTCAGTGACGTTCGCACATAACCCTATACACCATGATTTCTCACCCTTGATTGAGGTGTGGTTCACACACTTGACAAAAAATTGTACGTCTCACACTTGAATACAAGTTTAATGAACCCTCACGACGAAATTTGACAAAACGGTGAATTTTAAATATTATCTGGTGCATTGTAAAGGAAAAGGCATACACCTTCCACTATTCAGGCCCGGGTTAGATGCCCGGCCAATACATGTAGAATCTGTAGACATGCCGGCAGTTTTTTTCCGGTTCCCTCGCCTCTTATTCCACTATTTCTCTGTCGTTATCGCTATTATCTACTCATTAATCATTATTAATGATTCAAGACAAATAAATAAATAAATAAATAAATAAATAAATAAATAAATAAATAAATAAATAAATAAATAAATAAATAAATAAATAAATAAATAAATAAATAAATAAATAAATAAATAAATAAATAAATAAATAAATAAATAAATACATTAATTAAATAAAAAACGTCCGCTACGTTTCAAAAATCTACTGTGCCCTTTAACTAACCGTCTCAGAGCAGGGGCAAACCGAGCTCTGGGAGCCAGTCCACTGGTGGCGCCGCGCCGGGTATGGGCTTCTCTCCGGATGGCAGAGCGGGAAGGCCGCGCAGGGGTGCGGAATTGAAAGCGTTGCAGGCTGGAATGCGCGCATTCGCGGAAAGAGAAACTACTGTTTCTCTGCTTGCTCGGATTCCTACCGGAATGGTCACTATCACAATGCCTACTCCTAATCGATTTATTCGTTGATAATTTGAAGGGCAACCGCACGCCTGTAAATAGTTTTACATGGTTGTTCAGAACAATTTCGGGAAAATTTCACTAGATTGATTCTCGACTGTAAGTCTACCGTTACCAGGCAAGCGTCTGATAACGGTAGACTTGAATTTAGTATTTTACGGTTACTAGTATTTTCTGTTCACTAATGTCTACCCATTTGTTTTTACAGGTACAGCTTAATTTCTCAAGAAATAATGGATAGTGTAAAATTGTTCGATCTACATTTATGAGGTCATGTTATTCTGCCATCAACCATTTACAAACAATAAACCAAATATTTGAAAAATATAATTCAATTTAAAAATATATGTTGCCTTTGCAGACTTTGCAAAAGCATTCGACTCAGTAGAACATCCGTACATTCTTCAAGCAATGAAGATATAAGGAATTCAAAATAAATATATCAGACTACTAGCAAAACTGTATACACACAGCTACACTCAAATCAAAACAAATAGAGAAAGACCTCTCTTCCAACTGCTTAGAGGTGTTAAACAGAGACCTGATATCCCCAAAACTGTTCACTTGTATTGTCGAAGCCATTCTTAAGAAACTGAAGTGGCAAAATCGAGGTGTAAATATAAACTGTTAAAACTTATCAAATTTAAAATTTGCGGATGACATACTGTTCTCACAGTCAGCAGCAGAACTCGAAACTACGTTGATGAAGCTACAAGTTAAATGTGAGGAAATAGGATTACACATGAACTTAAACAGATAACAATTAATGACAAATAGTAATGAGATTTAAATAAAATTATGTCCAGATATTATTAAGTTCGGGGAGTGTGTATAACGGTCTAATAACAAAACAGTAAAAACAAAGAAGTTAATAGAAGAAAATCACAAGGTTGGGCAAAGTTTTGGAGTCTGAATTTGATATGAATGGACAAAAAACAAACGATAAAAAGTAAAAAAGTTATCCTTGACAGTTGTGTTCTCCCTGTACTCTTTCATGGCGCTCAGACATGGTCAACTGAGTAACAGAAGAAAGCATCTATATATTTAAAAAAATAAGGTATTCTGCAATGGCTTCGTTTAGAGCTTCTACTGAACCGATTGTTGTATTTTTTCTTTTAAATGAAAGAATATGATCCCTAGATGTGTTATCAGATATTGTTTGTGTTGATTCACCAACATTTACTGTGTAAATTAATTAAATTAAATCATTCTTTAATAGTACGCTTATCAATAGTCAATTGTTTTATTTCAAAGGGTGGCAGTTTCAAAATCGATATACATGAGTCCACGATGCTTGATGTTTTGTTTTGATTGTTGAGATTTGTTTACAATTCATCAAGGTTTTGTTTCAGTGTAATAATTGCATTGTGGTGTTGACAGTTTGCATGTATTTGCTTCTGTGGTGTATTTTGTAGAGAACACAGTGGGTTTTGCTCGGTTGTACTTTAGTGAAGTTGTTTACAGGTTATGTCGAATTCGGAATCGTCCACCCGCCCCAAAAGACGCAAACGTACATTAACTGGACGCAGGGAAAGAGAAAGTCAACGTAGGTGTCGTGATAGTGAGATCATTTGGTTTTCTATTGGGTCATTGTCTATGAAATGTCAGTTTTGTTCTGCTTTGTACTTTCCATGTGAGAGAAATTCTGCAAACGATTTACTCTGTGTTGCTTAAATGGGAAAATAAGTTTACCTTCGAGTAATATGCCAGAAGAAATCAAACAGTTGGTAATAGGAGATGATGACACAACAAAAAACTTTAGAAATAATATCCTTCAGTATAATAGTGCTATATCTTTTGTGCCGATATTGCATTGCCATCTGGTCATGGGCCATACGTGTTCAAAATTTTTGGAACTCATCACCGAATATCTTCGTTATACCCTCATGATCCAAACAATGCAATATATTGTGAACATTAGTCTGGGTACAGTATTTTACAATTATCTCAGATCTCACCGTCAAATTTTGACGGGTTCTCACTAGTTACAATTAACTCAAGAAAAAATGGAAAGTAAAATTCTAAGAATATCAATAAAAGACCACGTAAGAATCACGGAAATCAGAAGAAAATGGAAGTAAAAGATGCAGTACGCTGGGCCCAAATACTGAGGTGGAGATGGACGGGTCATCTAGTAAAGATGAGACATTATTGCTGGGTCACATTACAACTGCCGGGGATCCAAGGATCAGCAAACGGCAGGCAGGATGGCCTAGAACAAAATGGGCAGAGGAAATGAAGGAAGTAGGTGCTCTGTGGACCCGAACTGCACGAAACCGAGATGAATGGAAGAATGGCGAACCAACAAAAGAACTCTAATATGAACTTAAAATTGTGTGAACTTAAAGTGTTAATCTAATAATCCCACAATCATGTAGCTCAATTGTGGGTCACCAATTAAGGAGCTATCCTCCATCTTGAAGAAACCTTTGCCCTGTATGGGATTCTACTGGCTGTATTATTATTATTATTATTATTATTATTATTATTATTATTATTATTATTATTATATATACAGGTTTTAGGTCATAAATACTTGCATATTTTGCTGATTTGTAGGTCATTAAAATTCGGGCCCTATAGATGACGGAAGTTTAGAAACTTTCTAGGGGAAAATACTAAGGTCACTGACGCTCATGAAAGATTAAATGAGTAGATGCTAGTGATAATAATGAGGTGAATGATGACAGAAAAATGACAGAATGAGAGGCAGAGTAAACTGGAGAACACCGAAAAATCAAGCCGCTTTGTCCACCTCACAGGTTGTCTGGAAATCGAACGGGGGCCCCAGCAATGGATTGATTGATTTTTTCGTGTTTCCGGGCGCGTCAACTGCTTCGGTCATTAGTCCCGTCAGTGTAGTGCATGTTTTTTCTCAAGAGATGGCGGTGATCTTCCTCCGCTGGATGGCGATCTACCGTCGGCCAGTGGGGTTTCCCCTAACCAGGACTCTCCCACCAGTGGGGCACCGCCCCAGTCGGAAAAAGCTCTAAGCTCCCGACCTGTCTCCCGGAATATGTGATAGTGTGGTGCATTTAGTGTAAGTGTGTGTGTAAGAGGAGAGGATAGGACAAGGAAGAGGAAGGACAGATCGCGCGCGGTCCGTGGCCCGTTTGTTAGGGTACTGCTCCGGCATTCGCCTGGTGTTGATCGGAGAAACCACGGAAAACTACCGATCAGAGCAGCCGGCCGCTAGAATTCTCCTCCAGACAGCGACTGGATTCGACCTAGCTGAAAAGCTAGTGTCGAAAATCCTGCCGCCGTCAGGACTCGAACTTAGGACCTCCCGGTCAGAGGCGCTGCAGTGACATCCGTTGATGCACTGTGCTACCGCTACCGGTCCCAGTAATGGAAGAAGTACGCGTAAATCATTACATTACGAACCTCCTTAGAGTTCCACTCAAAAGTGTCCACCAGAAAAAAGTCGCGAAGTGGTGAAGATGAAGCAGCAGATGCGCGCGCCGGCCCACTGCGCCCGAGCGGCGGCACACGTGCGCGGAGACGCAGTGCGTGCTGGCGCGCGCATCGCCGGGGGAAAGTGAAACTCGCGGAAGAGCCTGGACGCTGCGCGGAAGCTCCGCCGGCGCCTGGGAGACTCCCGCGCCTTCGCCGCTCCCCTGCCCCCGCCTCTGTCTCCGCCCCCGCGCCTGCCTGCCGGCCGGCCGGACGACGACCCCTCCCAGCGCCACGGGGCGACCTGTGGTGGTGTGGTCAGCATGCTCACCAACCACCTGTGGGTGCCGGGATTCAAATCCCAATTTTTGAGACGTGTCGCTTTCCTTGTCGACTGATTAATTTTCGTTTCCCAGCGCGTGAAGGTAGATGTGTACCTGACAAAAAAATTCTACAATTTTGGGTCTATTTTTTCTTTTGTTTATTTGATTTCTTTATGCTTTTAGAGATCAAATATTATTTTTCAGTTTGTTTATAAATAATTGGCAAAAATGCATGTTTTTATTTCAAACATCATAATGTATCAACAAGTTTATATATTTTGATAATTCTTTTTTTTAATTAATCAGAATTGAATATTCTAATGAGTGAACTAGAATAGTAAATATTCTGTGAAAATTGAAGAGTCATGACTTAATTATTTGAGAAAAAATTGTTTACAAATTTCTTCTGGACATTTTTGTTCATAAAACTGAAAATGTTAGTGACATATTAACTATTCTAGCTCATGCACTAGAGCAAATCATAGATTACATGATGCAAAAAGAATTATATTATTATTATTATTATTATTATTATTATTATTATTATTATTATCTATTATAGTTTTTGATTTATGTTTGAAGTGCATGGATGTGCTAAAAATCCGCATTTCGGGAAAATGCATCTGCAGTTTACTCACTAAGGGCTTGACAGATGACACTCGCATCGAAATAAATTATTTCCCCAAAAACTAAGAATCGTAGCAAGATACAGTTTGAAGCATTTAAAAGAGAATAAACCAGATTATACGAACTAATAAGAACTGAAAAACACGAAATTTCACGATTTTTCATCACTCTTGTGTTGAGACAGCTAAGTGTTATGCTTAGTTCCGCAAGTTCACGGCGTGTTTTATTTCGGGAAGCGGTGGCGTTCTTCCCCTGTTGGATAGTGAGATCCGGCGCCAACCTAGATGTCGGTTTGTGGGGATTTCTCCATCCAGATATCTCCTCCCTAACCAGGACAAGCTCACCCGACTGCTCTTCGTACATACGTGGTAGTGTAGCGCATGTCCGTACATCGCGGGCGGTCCGTGGCTCGTTTGCTAGGGTACTGCTCCGGCATTTGCCTGGTGTTGCTCGGAGACTTTTCTTCTGCACATATGGTCTCGTCATTTGATAATTCTTATCCTCAGTGTTCGCTATTGCAGATGGAAAACGCTTGCCCGGACTTCATAAGCAGAAATAAAAGTGTGAGGTACTCTTAAGTCTAACCTTGAGTTCTGATGTTCACTTAAAGCCCTCGCCTGTCTCTAATGTCCTTGCCAATAAAGTCCTAACACCGACCCGCCTACTGCTATGGGTGGCCTGGGAGTTCTGCCGATGCCTACAAATTGATTGAGAGTGATTCGGGGCGCGTCAACTGCTAAGGTCATTAGTCCCGTAACTACATTGCGTATTTTTCCTCGGGAGATGGCGATGATCCCCCCCGCTGGTTGGCGAGATCCGGCGCCGACCTAACGTCGGCTAACGGGGTTTTCCCCAACTAGGTATCTCCCACCAGCAGGACTCTCCCCCAGTCATGACAAGCTCTAAGCTCCCGAGCGGTCTCCCGGCATGTGTGGTAATGTAGTGCATGTTAGTGTGTGTATGAGTAAGGGGTGAGGATAGGACAAGGAAGAAGAAGGAAAGATCGCGTGCGATGCCCGTTTGTCAGGGTATTGCTCCGGCATTCGCCTGGTTTTGTTCGGAGAAACCACTGAAAACTACCGATCAGAGTAGCCGACCACTAGAATTCTCCTCCAGACAGCGACTGAATTCGACCTAGTTGACAAGCTAGTGTCGAAAATTCTGCCACCGTCGAGATTCGAACCTAGGACCTTCCCGTCAGAGGCACTGAAGTGATATCAGTTGATGCCCTGATCCACCTCTCCCGGTCCGATGTCAAAAGGAGTCCGAATCCAGGTCCGCTTACTGCTCTGTTACTCATGAAGTCATAATTGCTAAGGAGAGCGTAGTAATACAAGGATCACCCTGTGAGAGCATTAAAGAATATGTGTTGCACTGAAATACGTCATTAAGGATTAGTGACCTGTAGTAGCAAAAATGCTGTTGAATAAATCCACACGAAATGGTTTTCCAAAACTTAGCACACTTCGAAAGAACATCAAATAAAATGCTTTCATAAAATACTGCAATAAATTAAATATTTTAACAAAAACTGTCTTCACGAATACTGCAATAACATAATATCGGATATATCAGTACAACAGGACTTTACCTATAGGTTATAAAACAAGGGTCTGTCTCATAATTTACCACGTGAGAGCAAATAATAATGGCAGGTATCCCCTTCTTTGTACCCTTACTGTCACACGAGGTCAGGTGTGATGCATGCAGTGACGTGCTGAGTATGAATGTTCAGTTGTTAGGTGCAATATGAAAAGAGGTGAAAAACACAAAAAAAATATTTGCATTTTTCAGTCAAAATAGAAACTGTTTCATTGTTTTTTTTTAGATTTTCTCGAGATCCTGGGCTTCAAACGAAACCATAGACTCCTCTTAAAAGGCCAGAGGCTGCCTACTTTCAATTTCTGTGGGTACTGAAAATTAGTGATACAGATAATAATAATAATAATAATAATAATAATAATAATAATAATAATAATAATAATAATAATAATAATAATAATAATAATAATAATAATAATAATAAACGGTTTTGAAAATTATTATTAAGTTCATGAGGTAGTTTTACCGGATGCTACCGAACACGCTTCTACTCCCGGAGCAGCGCCGGCTGTCATTTAGCAGTCGACCGGACTTCTGCGTCCTTGCCAAAGCGATGTAGAGAAAGGGGCAACGAGACGAGCAAGATAGCGTCACCCCCCATTGCGTCCGCTTCGCATTCTGAGCACATACTGCTCAAAAGCAAGCGAGCACAGGAGTTTGCCCCCTGCGTACTGATTCATGCACTACCCTTCAATACTAGATAGCGTTTAGAGTGGGTATTTTAGAGCATCTAAATCAAATTACCGTTTGTGCAAACAAACTCATCCTTAACCATACATCAAGAGGGTATAGGCCCCAAATTTGACAGAATATGCACATTTCTCGAACATAGCGGTGTGCATGTATTTGTGAATATCTGACAAACTACCGCTAGAGGATTTTTTTAGGAGTATCTTGACAAGTTACGGTTTTGAAACTTAAGCAAGAATATGAACAGAAATATCTCGTTTATCCCGTATCAAGCTCCATCGCTTATCATTACGCATACGCTATTGCTCTGCATACCAGTTGTAACTCTACAATAGGTTGTTACAACAGACGATGTTTCTCTACAACAAATTAAGTTAATCTGTTAGGAACAACTCCTCCTGATCAGTTAGATTAAGACAGTTATCGGATTTAGATAATAGATTCAATGCAAAGTGGAAGAAATGTAAGATTTCTTTACACTTTTATCAAATACATTTGTTCTAGGGTTTTTTTCCAGCCGACAGTCTGTTACCCTACACGTCCCGGTGGGACGTATATTCGACCATTCACCAGATACTAACCCACTTGCGGGCTCCTCTGATGTGGGTTCAGCAGAACGCGAGGCCGTCCGCAACAACACATACATGAGAGACACGGGTGAAACAACCATGTCAAGGCGGGATTCGAGCCCGCAGTCTTTCGGATAGAAGCGCAGAGTCGGTACACACTCTTGGTCACCTCGGCCATCCAGGTCCGTCAAATACATTTCAGTTCCACAAACCGAACTTGATAACAAGATTTATGCAATTGCGAGTAGTTGAAGGTTGCTAGGTGAGCAAATGTTGAGAACGAAAGATGATTACGGACCTTGAAAGACATTTAATACACACCTATAAAGATATCTTGAGAGACAAAGTTGGTGTCCTTCCACTGATGTTTCAGTGTACACAGGTGGATCGTGTACGTTGGCGACAGCACATATCTTCGAAAGAATTTGAGGTATCGAGTTGCTGTTTGCGCCAACTTGTAGTAGATGATGAGCGAAATAACATTTTTCATTTTATAGTGTATAATTTTTATTTAATTTTCAGATATTAATAATAGAGATATTAATAATAATTGAGATATTTGAAATGGAAATATAATTTTCTACTAACATTATAAATTGCTCGAGGAGACGGATGCAATGATACAAGTTAATATTCGGAAAGAAACTAGTAAAATGTGGTTCTAAATTACCTCAGAAGCCACGTTTTTGGAAAGGCGGAAACTGTCTTTTGTGGGCGCTTCGCTATCTACATAGAAATTTAAATTGAAACTTCGGGTGTTTGATGAAACTATTTATTTGTATTGCCTTCTTGTATTGATCTCCTATTTACATGTGCATCTGTGTCCATATCAAGCACAACAAAGTAATTCTTTGATACTAATTTCGGCAGCAAGAGAATAAAATTTGTTTCCATGCCACAATGGAATGCATTTGTGAGGCAATCAATTAATATAACAAGAAAGAGAACAAATTCAACTTTACTTGGACTCATTTGTATTACATTTGGTTTTTAGATCATTCAGTTATAACGTTGTCGCGTTCTCTCTTAGATAATTTATTTTCTACTGAAATCACTGCACCAGCATACATCTCCAGAATCAATTTTGTTAAAATTAGAAACGTACGGTATTGTTCCCTCACTATTTCACACCAAACTCTATAATAATCATGATAAATTAATAACAGATTAAATTAATTTTAGGGTGTTAAAGAAATATAATTATTCATTAGTGCTACTTGCAGGATGGCGGCAGACTTCACTTTGGAAATGCACGCTCAGGCAAGTGCACTCTTGACATGCGGGACCAAGGTCACACACGTAGAGATAGAAGGATGAATAATGTGAGCGCAGGCCAGTTCAAATGCATTTTCCACCAAAAACGAAAAATTTTAGGGAAATGGTAATGTGGTAAAGCAATTTAAATTAACAAAAGATCAAATTACTTTCTAATACATACCAGTGATTTAAAGTAAAATGTGAATTTGTTCTTTTATTTATTTTACGCCAAAACAGTTAAAAACTGCTAACTAAGAATTGCTTTTTCGTAAAATGATTATTTTTTGAAGTGGAAAACATGTGCTAAAATAACATGAAAAGTTTAAAAAAAAGAATTATATTTATCGTTTTTATGGACAGTATTATGCGTCCCATGACTCCTGTAACAAGTAATCATTGAAAAAATTTGTTATTATTTATTGTGTCAGTGTTCGCATTTCTTAAAATGGTAGATATTTGTGCATCGTGTTCACTGTATCCTAAATCCTTTGTTTCAGCTTCATATCAAGTTCTAGTTTAGTTAATTATTTGTTTTGTTCCTTTTCTACTTATCTTATTTGATTGATATATAAATTAATTCCATTATGGAACAGGAACACAAATTTTGTTCTTCTGTTACCAGAAGAATTAATTTGCTTTTCTACAAGCCAACACAGAAATAAATAAACATATATGTAGGAGATCAACTGAAGAAAACAATACAAATTAAAATACTTACTTTCATTTCAAAACATAAGTTTAAATTTGGATTTCTATCTAGAGGGCGGGAGTCCTGACGGCGGCAGGATTTTCGACACTAGTTTTTCAGCTAGGTCGAATTCAGTCGCTGTCTGCAGGAGAATTTTAGCGGCCGGCTGCTCTGATCGGTAGTTTTCCGTGGTTTCTCCGATCAACACCAGGCGAATGCCGGAGCAGTACCCTAACGAACGGGCCACGGACCGCGCGCGATATGTCCTTCCTGTTCCTTGTCCTATCCTCTCCCCTTACACACACACTCACACTAACATGCACTACACTACCACATATTCCGGGAGGCCGGTCGGGAGCTTAGAGCTTCTCCCGGCTGGGGCGGTGCCCCGCTGGTGGGAGAGTCCTGGTTAAGGGGAAACCCCACTAGCCGACGGTAGGTCGGCGCCGGATCTCGCCATCCAGCGGGGGAAGATCACAGCCATCTTCCGAGAAAAACATGCACTACACTTACGGGACTAATGACCAAATCAGTTGACGCGCCCGGAAACACGAAAAAACCAACCAACCAATCTAGAGGGCGGAGCGCCAGCGAAAGACAGACTGCGCGCTGAGCGAGCAGGGCGCAAGGGAGCCGCTAGGTGGGCGGCGAGTACCGGTCGCTGGGCCAGACGGTATTTGTCTCATCTTTAGACCAGAACAGTGTGACCTCTCCCGTCACCACCTACAAATATTGAGCCCATGTATGCTCTAAACAGTGGCTGAAGGGCCACCGCCCAGGGTAATCGCGGACACACGGATAGCCGGGGCCATGCGCAAACTTACGTCAGGTCAGTTCTGAACAGATGGTTCGCCTCCGCCCTGCCAACGTGACATCCTCACCTCAAACTCTTCTCCCGGATGTGGAATATTTGTTACCAGACAATGCATGCGAGAGAATTAATGTTGTTAGTCAACAAAGCCTTTTTTTCTTTTTCTGTTGGTTTCGCTTACAGGGTTGTCAGTACTCCCTCTTTCAGCTTGTTTTCGGGAACAAGCAGCAAACGCTCGCAGAATCACAACATAAATCGCAATATCATGGTGCTATTATGGTATGATCGAGGTGGCTAAGAACATGTATAGACTTAGCCCTTCGGTCCGAAGGGCCGCGGGTTCGAGTCCCGTCTTTTTTTGTCCTTTGTCTCTCATGTATGTGTTAACGCGGGGATCTTGGGATCTGCTGAACCTAGATCAGAGTAGCCCTCGTGTGTGTGTCTGTTTTTGCATTTCACCAAGACGTAAAGGGTAACCGGCTCGGCTGGAAAAAGCCCTAGGAAAAATGTATGGTGCTGCGGGCCGCCCGCAGATAGAAATGAGCAGCGCGGTAGGGGGAAGGAGTTAGGTGAGGAAGAACCTCGGCGATCACCCGAGCATTTTTTAAAATTTATTTTACGTCAAAAACAGTTGAAAACTGTGTGTGACGTGCTACGGGGAGAAGTAAATTCTGTGCACGTTTTCATAATTCCTACCCTAAGACATATACTACTTTAATTTTAAATACACAAAAAAATGAGCGTTTTCTGCTAGGATTGTAAACAAAATATTCGTTACGATGTAATAAAATCTATTTTCAAAGGTAAATCAGCAATAAATTTGGACTCTTATCTCTCATTATGTCCTTTGTGAAGGAATAATACTTCCTGCCGTGACAACGTGGAGAACAATAATTCGAATAATTATATTTCCCACTGAACTCTAGAAGACGTGCACAGCTAATGAAGTTACATTTATGTCCAGAAGCAAAACGAGGGGCCATCTCAGCATTTGTTCAAAGGATCAGGGAAATTGTACGAAAAATCGAGATAGGAAGTCATTGACTCGGAAGCTGCGGTACAATACTTATTAGAGGTTTTTTAGAATTGTACAGTCCAAATGGTACATAATACATTAAATATCACTGTTAAAATTAATGTTACTTTCATTTTGACGCTCCATATAGTCTCTAATTGTATACAAACAGTTATGCAGGATAAACGATTTTATTCGGAATTCAAACTTTTCTATCGAATTTAATCGTTTAATGTCATCTGGCAAAGTGTTGTAAAATAATGTACATGCAGTGTACGTGAATTGTCACCTGATGAATATAATTACTACGTCGAGTGTTATAGTTATAGATATCGGCCTTTGCTGAAAAACTATTCCCGCCTTTAAGTACGTCATTTTTGACAAACACCACAGTTTCGTAAATCAATTCGCAATTTCTCGGGTCGCGAAGCCTTGAATGCAACTCGTTGGGCTGAACTAACTTAGTACTCCGAGTACGCGGAGGTCAGGCCACGACTCCAATTAACCGACAGTGCCGAAGATGTCAGCGGCGAAAGAAAAAAGTTGAAGAAGAAACCGTAGAAGAAAAAAAAGCTGACGTTATCACTCCGAAAAGACCTTGGCAGTGGCAATGAACAGCTTACTCTTTCTCTCTTTTTAACAGAGCACCTTTTAACGTTTTCATAATTTTATATAAAGGTCCGAACTAAAAAGAGAGGAGACGATTTCGAAGGATAGAAAGAGGAAGTCGTATAGCTGATCAACAAATAAAGCCGGGAGGACCTGACGGACGATGACAAGTTAATTGCTCTTTGATGATGATGCGGCTTATTCTGCAGTTACGGTTGATCTTTGCAGTGTGCCGTTATTCTTCAAGGTATGTAAGCGGTCTTTAGGAGATGCGCCTGGCAAATGCAATGCATATGCGATTCACTCTGTGGGATTTACGGTACTTTGATCGGCGGACGGACCCGGGCCCGGAGGCGCGGCCCGGCGGCACAGCCTTGGAGGCGAGGTCGTGCAAAGAGAAGACAGGCGCTCCCGCTGGGTAAATACAATGGAATTTCCCTGAAGAGCCATCCGTATTAAGTGGAATCATCGCAAATGTAGAAATAAAAAACATAAATAAATTATTATAACAGTCGATATGCACAAGATATGCGCCTACTACGTCAAAAATATTTTTCTAGGATCAAACGCGAACTTCTTTACTTATAATTAGACATCGGATGTTTAGGGAAATGCCTATTTTTTTCTAGAGAACTTATTTAAAGGCTGATAAAGTATGTCCACGAATCATGACAAATGATGACATATGACGAAGTTTTATAATGCTTATTTTTGCTTATTTTAGCATAAATGCCTATTTTTTGTATAAATGCCTTTTTTAGGACTTTTTTGCCTTTTATTATATTTATATACAATGCTAAGATATTGGAAAATCGGCGATGGTCCAACGTGACTATTCATTACGAAACCTTCAATTCACGTCTTGAAATTTAAAATTACGAGAGAATTCCTAAAAGTATACCACAGAGGGAACCGAAATTTTAAGTGGAAATAAATATTAATTCCCAGGTTTCAGTGTTGCTAGTGTTGGACTGCTAAAATATGCCAGTCACATCGTTCAGATATCCTTCTCCGCATTCAAACTGATTTTGTCTCCCAGTCGTCGCAAATTTGAAATTGTGATCTTGAAAAATTACTGGTGATATGTAAATATTATTAAGAATAAAATGTAGAAGAGTTGTAAATATGCAAATCTAGTTTTACATTAAAATATTCGAACTGGTTTTGTCCATTTAAGTTTACAAAATAAAAGACAAAAATTACAATTTTTCCATTTTATTGTGTATGTAACTTATGACAGTGCCTTTTTTCTCCTTATTCTTGACTTTTTCAGTGCCTTTTTAGGCGCCTAAAAGACGATTTTTTAGTGCCTTAACATCCGATGTCTACTTATAATACATGATATACGGTGAAAATTACCTTAGCGGCTGTAGCTAAGAAAACGTTCGTAGTTTCCTTATAATTCTTGAGATATAGTTCTAAATTTATTATGTGAAACTTAATGTCGATAAGCACTTCTTAATACAACCCATGTCTAAAATGGCCAAATTTTCATATTTTTTCTATTTTTTAAAACTCTTTCCCAAAGCTATTTTGTTTCAGTTGTCACCCGTAGAAAACTGCAAGATTTTGGTAGTGTTCAGATATATGACTCTGTAATGGCTAATCGATATTCTACGCCTGAAAGTGATTGAAAACAAAAAGTTCAAAAATTCCTCTTTCGTGTCACATATTTCAATGCCAATATTATTATGTTTTCCGCTAATTCTTTAAATATAAAAGAGGGGAAGCGAAATTTATATTCTTCATTCTAATCCTCACCACTAGAAGGCACAAACTCCACGTTCGGCCATTTTGAAGCAATTGAGAGGCCTTCAATTCTTATTTTTCAAATTTAGTGCTCAAATCGCCACTACTGACCCAGTGGGAAGTACTGGTACCATTATCCACGATAAAATATCATTTTACACTTGGGTTATTAGCAAATGACACCGGTGATCTAGAAATTTCTCTGATATCCGCGTACGCGTAGTACTGTTGAAATCTTTCTAGATCGTGAGGATGAGGCAAATGAGGATGGGGGATCTGTCCTCCACCCGATTCTGAGGATAGGAGTTGGTTTAGGGGGCGAAGGAAGGATTGCGCGCGGTCCACGGCCCGTTGTTTAAGGTACTGCACCGACATCCGCCCGAAACTGATCAGAGAAAATCGTGGAAATCAATTAAAAACACTTAATGATAATATAATTCTTTTTGCAGAATGTAACCCATGATTTGCTCCAGAGAGTGAACTAGAATAGTTAATATGTCACTAACATTTTCAGTTTTATGAACAGAAATGTCCAGAAGAAATTTTTAAACAATTTTTTCTCAAATAATCAAGTCCTGACTTTTTAGTTTTCACGGTGTATTTACCATCCTAGTTCATTCACTTCATTCAATTTTAATTTAAAAAATAATTTTCAAAATATCTCAGTTTGTTGATAGATAATGATGTTTGAATCATGGAAAAGGATTAGTACAGTCGGCCTTCACAATTCTCATCCAGGCAGTAGTCGCTTCGGTAGATTTATCTGGGGTGAAAATAAGCTAACAGTGTGGACCTAGGACCTTCCAGTATACAAAGCTTCACGTAAGGACTCGCAATTACACACACACAAACGCTCTAGGTATGAAACGTTAATAACACAACAATTCAAATGACTTACAAAAAACGAATGCGTTTGTCGCGATGCGCAATACAGAAAATTAGAATAATTCACGAAAGTTATTCTGACACCAAACGTAAATTTCTCATTCTCATCTAAAACAGGACATAGCGGAATTGTCATTACTTTTTCACTCGGCGTTTTCCAGCTGACGCTTGTTATCCACCATCTCTGGTAGTTTTCTTCATACCATACTCGTGTCACACATCTGGTGGTTGTGAGGTCAGCACGACACAAAGCATACAACAGCTTACATGGAATTCGTGGACCAACATCCTCGCTCGTGGCGGCACTCGAAGCAGTGTTTTCCGACAGAGATTGGAGTCGGTGCATGTTCAAATAACGTGGCCAGTAATAGCGGTAAAAGAAAAAAATTGTCCCTTGCCGAGTATTTTTTTAAATATATCCGACAAGAAAAATGTACCTGACTCCTGACGTAAGGCCTGAAATAATACAAAACACTTCTTGTGAGTTTTCAAAGCATCAATCGTCTCGAGTGACTCCAAACATTTCTCATAGTAATTATTTTGTCACAATTGATAATGTTGGCGATGTTTTACTCTTTTATAGCAAACGTGAAGATTTTAGAATTATTTTAACTTGAAAATAGTAATTATCGTGGCTTTTAAACAAACAACACTTCATTAAAATATCAAAACAAAAATTTGAAAAATAGCACATTCTCAAATCTCTATTGACTGAAGTAATAGAAAACGACATTTACAAAAGCAGGCGTGGCCTGAAATAAATGATAACCGTAAAACAAACATCAATGAATTAACTCAGGAACATCAATGGTTTTGTAGGGATACTTTCCGGGCTGATAGGTCGTGGTTTAATGGAAAACTTTTTAATTTTTTTTAAAAATATTTTGGATCCACACCTTTGATGGTCATTCTCAGTGGTAACGCGATCTGATGAGGGGCTGACTCGCTGATGACAAACCGCCCGACAAATAGCTTCGCCAGGAATACATAATCAGAGATGGCGTCTGAGAGCAAAGAAAGCTAGATAAAACTCAAGAAATGTCGGTGTGATAACAGCCTTGTTCAGAAGAAATGTAGACATCACAGAATAGCGATCGTACACAATGGAGTAGATTGCCTCAGACCACTTCTATTTTCCTGATCTCAGTCCATTCACCTTTGATGTCATTCCGAAATCGAAGAGACCGTCATGTCGGACAAGGACATCTTAACAGGATTCCGGTGACAGACAATATTAAAACAATCTTATGATGCTGAATGTGCATACGCCAGTCATTACTACTGTACATCTAAAATATTGACTTTACTACGTCATTTGTAAATGGCGGGGCTGTTGGCAACAACGACGTTTGAATGGTTTAGCCACAGCGTCGGTGCATTCAAAAGTGGCACATCCCAAAATATCATTTTTTAGTTAAGTGAAGAAATAGGTTCAATTTTTTTTAATATAAAATTTTATCAAGACGGTTCACAAAGGAGGCAGTATATCCCCTTTGTAAAATATTCTCCTTTTTCCACGGAATAAGCGATTCCGCTTAGAATAAACCGTTATCCTGCAAAACGACCATTTTTGAGATGTGTCACGTTTTTTGTGCTCCGTCTAAATGCTTTTGCCTGGTTAGTTGTCCCAGACGGCTGCGTCAAAACGTTCTAAACCAATGTTTTTATAGTAGATGTTATTTTTCTTTGTCAAGTCCTATAAAGAACATAATGCATCGGACACACTTTGCCACTTTTAACATGCTTCATAATCACTATCCGGCCAATTCACGAATACGTGGTGAAGATTTGTCGTATCATCTGCGTGATGAGCTCCTTCAAAGGCTTGGATTTTATTAAACGTCCTAGAGAATATCTCTTGTAAATGTAGCATAAAAATAAACAACGTCAACGAACCATGTTTTTGGCATATTTCGAAATAAGTCCAATGCGTTATACAGTAAAAGTTGGCGTAGTGCTTTTGGAAGAACGCAGAATGAGTTCGTGCCTCAGTGGCATTTGGGAAGGTCGTTTTACATTCTACCAATAGAGCTAGTAATGTACATTTTTCAGTCCTCATTCTAGTTTGAAATTTTCCCACCTATATACTATTAATGGAAGAATAGCAAACAAAACATGATCGATCTGATAGTGAACAATGAACTTATAAATTCCAACCTCTAATCACCTTAAGTTTTAGTAGAAAATTACACCCTACTAAAACAAGATCTTCATATCATGATTATTCACAAAAATACATTGTTTCACGAATTTGTTTACGTGTCCTTGCAATAAATTACTTAAAATATACCAATTTATTAAACTGTCCTAATAATGGCAGTTTAGAATATTGTATTTGGAAACAAAATTCATATTATTTCTGTATTTTATTCAAATAATTATTTATGATGAATGGTTTCCGTTTACGTAATTAATGATTAGCGCACTAGCGTGTAATGTTCCATTAAAATCTCATTCTTATATACACACAAAACATTATTTATTGTGAAGTAAAATATAAAATAAAACCACAGTTTTTTGAAATAAAAAGTCAGACTTTTCTTTGAAAATGGAGATCTTATCCAGGCTGTTACCAAAAGTTTTATGACTGGCAATTTCACATCTCCAATCACGATGTAATATTTCCCTTTTGTCGAGTTATCCTTGAATTCATTAACGCCATTCTCATCTCTCACGACGGCGCCGTATCTCGCAGAAAAGACCATTTTGTCGTTCCGCGAGAGAAGGTAGGCGTTGTGAAATTTGTTCGTTCGTCAGGAGAAGAATGGAGACACTAACTGCTACTTTGCCGACTCCAAGGCAATGTCGCAATAGCACTTCAAACGCAGCGAATTTCGTCAGCTCCAACTAACCCGCGTTCACAAGAGAGGAAAACGGAGACAGGATATACCGCTTGACCGGACGACGTTCAAGTATGTCTTGTCTTTCTTTACACACCCCTGTTTTAACAGAACCGGAACGTAATGTAATCGGATGCCTTTCCTGTGTTCAAGGAAATAGTACATTCATTGTTGTTTTTTGTGTGTCAATAATTTGCGGGTCGACGTAATTTATGATCATTTTTCGTGAGCAGATGTATTACTATTTATAGTATTTTGCAGTGGTTCCACATCAATACTTGTTCAAAGGTCTTTTTATTTTTAGAAAATAAAGTCAGTACATTTAGAATTTCTTCTAGGTTCACGATCACCTCCTTGGTTTGTAATGTGTGCGCTTTTAGAAAAACACAGAATCTGCTGAAAAGCTACCAAAACAATTTATTACTAGATGAACACATACTAAATTGTGAAATTTACAAGGGGTATTAACCTCATTACATCCTTAAAAGTCAGTTACATGAATGAACTTTAATGATCCGAATCTTTTTCGAGAAGAATCGAGTTCCTTGGCACAAAGAGCAAATGTCAATGGAAAGCCAAACATCTTGACCATTTCCAAAACAGAACTGAGTCTCCTGACGAAATCGATGAGAAGAAAATTATCTGGAAGTGGGCATCATATTCCCTAGGCTTCAGCTTCTACAGGAAGTTTGCACGTTTACAAGCAATACATTCAGATTGATTATTTCGTTCTTCCGAGCGCTTTAACTGCCGTGGTCGTAAGTCTCGCACGTATAGTGCATGATTTTATCACGGGAGATGGCGATGTTCTTCCACTACTGGACGCTGATATCAGACGCCGACCTACACCTCGATTTTCAGGGGGTTCTCATCCAGGTATCTCTCACAAGGGGTTCACCGCCCCAGCCGTGACAAGCTCTAAGTTTCCAACTGGTCTCTTCACATGTGTAGTAGTGTGGTGTATGTAAGTGAAAATAAAGGATAATAATGGGGCAAGAAAGAGGAAGGAGAAATCGGCCACGGTCCATGGTTCGTTTGTTAGGGTACTGCTCGAGCATTCCCTGGTATTGATAGGAGAAACCATGGAAAACTATCGATCAGAGCAGCCAGCTAGAATTTTCCTCCAGTCAGCGGCTGAACTCGATCTAACTATGTAGCTAGTGTCGAGAATCGGATCTGTAACACTAGGACCCCCCGGTCAGAGGCCCTGCAGTGAGATTAGTTGATACCCTGAGCGCCACCTCAGCCGGTCCAACACGTTCAGCTTCTGCTCGCGATCCCCAATGTTTAAGTGTGGAATCACTGTGATTGCCACAACCCGAACTAACAAATTATCATTACAACAGCTTAAATCAGGCAAAGAGCCCAGAAATCAGGAAACATTCGAAAATTTTAAATCCTGTGGAACTCACAGATAAGGAAAAGAGCGAATGGCTTTATCAGCATATATTGAGAGTCGTGAGGATAGATTAGTTAAGTCCATAATGTACATAAACCTACGGCCCTGAAGCAGGCCAAATACATGGTCGAAATGTAGGAATCTTTACCGACCTACCCTCAGGACTCTCCATAAGTATTTTAATACGAGATCAAGGTCAACAACATTGTCTCTCACATTATAGCCGACACTGGAATATCCTTGTGCCAGAAAATCTTATAGATAGTCCTAAAAGACAGATGTTGCCCCAGAGATGGCAGAATAGTACATTAGAGTAACTGCACATTGACGTTGATGTCTGAAAAATGACTCAAGGTTAGACCTAAAAGAAGATGGGGAGATTGATCTATAGATGACAGAACATGCTTCCAGACCTAGATCATGTTGCTGATGATAACGATTGCAAAAATATTCAGCCATATCTCGAAAGGAATGTAGGGATGTTGCACTAAGATGGCGGAAAAGTCTTCCAGACCAGCCTAACGATCCTCAACTACGATAGTGGCGACCAGGGTTATTCGAATAAATGCGGCCACGACGAGGGTTGGGAACATGAAGCTGCTTTTGCGTCGCGCGCGGACCGCCCGGAGGATTTACGCCCACCTCAAACAAAACAATTCCCTCGTTTTCACTTTTGAATCACTGTCGCTCGCCCGCCGGAGAGCCCGCTTGTTTTTTTCGCGTGCCTTCGCGACAATGAGGGTCGGGGCGGTCGCGGGCGGTGGGAACGTAACCGGCCCCCTCGGCTCCCGCCCATCCCCTCCCCCGCTTCGCGCCGCCGCCCCCGCCGCCGGGAAACGAAAGCTCTGGGGACAATGGGCTGTTGGGCCGCGGCCGGGCAGCCGCGGCGGGACACCGGACGCCGGCCGCCGCCGCTGCCGCTGCCGGACGGCGCCCTCGCTGTGTTGCAGAGCAGGAGCGGAATTCCAAACGTGCAAGCCACATACTGCGGTTTTCACAGAGCTGCATTCGAAGGATATCAATTGTTTCGATGTCATCCAATCGGAAGGCTGAACGCCATCATTATGACGTCACTCTAGTGACTTGTAAGGTCCCGGTTGGACAAAACACAAAACAGCTGATATCCTGCAAACGCAGCTCTGTGAAAACTGCAGTATAGTGACGCCTACCGCGGAACAGGCTTAGGTGGCTCAGGGCATCACTTGATGTCACTGCAGTGCCTCTGACCGGCATTTCCTGGGGCGAATCCCGACGCCGCGGCGACAGGATTTTCGACCCCAGCTACATAGCTAGGTCGAATTCAGACGCTGTCAGCAGAAGAATTCTAGCGGCCGGCTGCTCTGATCGGTAGTTTCCCGTGGTTTCTCAGATCAACACCAGAGGAATGCCGGCGCAGTACCCTAACAAACGAACCACGGAATGCGCGCGATCTTTCCATCTTCTTCTTTGCCCTATTCTCTCCCGAAACACCCACTTACATACACTACACTACCACACAAGGCAGGAGACCAGTGGGGATATTTAAGCTTGTCCCGTCGGAGGCGGTGTCCCGCTGATGGGAGATATTGGTTGGGGAAAAAACTCACAAGCCGACGGGTAGGTCGGCGCCGGATTTCGCCATC
>BLKR01010122.1:0-68913 GCA_011170035.1 Teleogryllus occipitalis
TTAATTAAAATATTTTTAGAAACTCTCGTATACTGTGCATTAATTCCGCCCACTGGATGAACAACAGCGGGAGCGCGTGCCACTGTGCAACTAGGCATCCACACCGCGCTAGACGAATGGGTCCGCGGCCCCTCGGGGGAGCTGGGGGGCGGGGGGGGGGCGGGAGTGGGGGTGGCTGGGGAGGGCTGGATGGAGTCGGGGGAGCTGTGGGACCCGAGGCGCAGCTGAGAGAAGCTGGGCCGGGGGCGGTGGCGGATGGCGGGTGGCAGTGGACAGGGGAGAAGATATGGGAGGCGTGGGAGGGTGAGAGCTGTGGGGGTGGGAAGCTGGGCGGGGCGAGGAGTGCGGGTGACAAGGGGGGAGGGGCTGGCCTGCACCACGCGGCGCGGCGCACTAAAAACAATTGGGCGTAATTCACCTCCGGTGGCCCCATGGGGAGGGGGAAGGCCATGGGGGAGGGGCGGAGTGCGCGAGCAGCATACAGCTGTTGTGTCGGGCGGCGCGAGGCGAAGCGAGAGGGATTGTCCGGTGGAGAAAGGCACACGGGCTCCGCGAACGCGGCCCGGCCGACGAATTGCCCTGCAAAAAGGAAAGTTAGGTCGCCCCTAATTGCTGGTAAGTACTCACGGAAGTTCGCGGTCTCTCAACCAGTTATTGCACGAGGCATGTAAACCGGAGATTACTCGCACACGGGAGAGTAAGGAAAGTGATTACTGATATCTCATTTGTCTCTCAGCTCGAAACATTCCACTTTTACAAATACTTTTTGTTAGTGTTTTGAAACCCGAGAGAAATATTTTTATTTTCTTTATGGCATTAGCACGTTAAATCGAATCCGTAACAAACATTTTCTTGCTCAAGAATGTCTTTTTGTTAATGAAAAACCACTTTCCTGTATCATTTCCTTCTCCGTAAATATTGCTTGTTGGCTCAGGTTGGAACTTTCACTGTATGAATTGATGAAAATGAAATTGTTCTTAGGTTTGCAGAGAGTGCTTTTTCTATCTATTTCCTGGTATTGCACATTCCTTTGTCGTGCCTAATCAGTGAAATGGCTGTCGAAATAGTTTGGAACCCCATCTACTCTTTAATATTTTCAATTTCTGTATCTTTTGACCCCTGCGAATAAACTGATGACTATATTGTACAGAAAAGCAATGAACAACGTTCATCTGAAACACAAGTTTATTATATTCAAACAATTTTTTTATAAATAAATAGGGTTGGAACACCTCTTTTGTTTCGTATATTTGCTATTTAACATAAATATTAAAAACAGAAGATATCTAATTTATAAAAATGTGAATGTCTTTAATGGAAAAAGGAACTGGTTTTTTACTATTAGTATACGCATTCACAGAATAATAAGAAGAAAAAATACTTATTTAAAATGAAATGTGTCTGCTTTTTAACACTTCAACGGAGAACACACGTTGGGGTGGTTGGGCATTCCAACGCAGCTGAAAGGAAAGGGGCTTTGTACGTCAGCGCGCTAGCAGGTACACAACACACGGCGCCTCTACGACGACCCTGTGTCTCTACACGCCATCCGGCCTCAGAGAAGAAAATCCCTGGACGTCTAGGTACGAGTACCCGTGAGTAGAGATGAAAGTCGACATTCTACGTTGAAGGTTTAATTAAACTCAATCAGCTATCCGCAAAGAAATAAGGAGGTAAATGAAGACAAATTGACTTATGCAGTTATTCACGCACGTTTTTTCCGAATAGAATCTGCATACTTATGTGAATCAACTTATGACGAAACACATTATCATTCCGAGATTTTTTCAAATGAACTATGTTACAAAACGCTTTCTTTCATCAAGGAACGTCCATAGTGCAGGCCGAGCGGCAACGCGGAAAGTTACAAAACGCTTTCTTTCATCAAAGAACGTCTATAGCACACGCCGAGCGGGAGCCGTTAACTGGCAGTGCGTGTGACCGTTGGCGGTCGAGCGAGAACACGAGCCTAAGCGCTCACCCACAGTACGATCCTGAAAACGTTAATTTATTTGATCTTTCTACTTCAACTTCTATTAATAATTTGTCGATCGAGTAATCATTCAATTGTGTAATGGTAAAACTTAGCATTCAAATGTGTAAAGGTAAAACTAAGAAGTTTTACGCATGTGGAGAATAAGCTGATGCAATAACACGCCAAATCATTGGTGTGTTGTTCCTTGTGGTGCCGAGCTAACGGAAATCTACAAACTTGAAACGCAGGAACGGTTGTATTTAGTTTAAGTTAAACAATTTATGTCATACCAACCATCAAGGCAATTTGAATATTGTATGTTTGCAAGTAAGTATTTGTTGTCCCTCAGTAAAGTTTGTTCATTAAAAATATTTCAAAACTTACGAACACATTTAATTACAGCCATCCACTTAATTCCCAATTCATCAATGGTCATTCAAATAGATGTATCTGAATTCCATAACTGTTTTACCAAAGAGCTACTAGAGATGCAAAATAAACATTGGTATTTCGGAACCATAACCTTAATTCAGATTCATCATTGGTCCACCGGGCATCGGAAGGGAATCAGATACATCAAACTAATTTGGTCGACTTATTTAATGTCAATGATCTCAAAAGTTGTAAGTCATGAAATTAAACATCTTAACGTATCTCTTAATGGTTTCTGATTTTATTACATTCATGTTACAATCGTGAATACACACGCCCACTATTCATCAACCAGAGGGCAATATACTAACCTTCTTATTCACAAATGTACAGAATATATTCGAGAATCCAGTGACTTATATTTTCAACAAAAAGTCGATTTACGAGCTTATTCAGGAAAAAGGTTACTGCGAATCGCAAAAAATCCTGAGACTATGCTTTCTAGACTCTAAAATTTAAGTTTTCGTTGTCCATAAGGGGTCACGAAAACTGGGCACAGGTGAGTTTAGTGGAGTCACAAGCTTTTGGGACGATCATATGGAGGACAGACTGTTTTAAGTGGAGCTAGGATGAACCCGAGTTACATTTCTAAAGCACTATTTTACAAAATGAGACTTCTTTGAATATTCGATTCCAAATTTGAAGATTTCGCTCTTCTGCGGACCTTATTTTGTAGCAGGTCTCATTAGAGTAGTAACTCAAAATCAATGAAATAATTAACATCAAAGAAATAATATTCCACGGCAAAATTAAAGTGATTAATTTACTGTTAAATTTATTTTCCATTGCTTAGCAATAGTATATTTTCTCGTGCAAAATACAGAGTTGTAAAGCAGGGCTACTCAAATGGGCGGTGCAGTGCAGACCGACTGGTTTTAGATTCGACTCCCGATGGTGGTAGAATTTTCGACACTAGTTACATAGCTCTGTCGAATCAGCATATGTCTGGAGGAGAATTCTAGCGGTCGGCAGTTCTGATCGGTAGTTTTCTGTGGTTTCTCCGATGAAACCAGGCGAATACCGGAGAAGTTCTCTGACAAACGGACCACGGACCGCGCGCGATCTTTCCTTCTTCCTTGTCATATTCTCACCCCATACTTACACACACTTACTCATGCACTATATCACCACACATGTCGGGAGGTATGTTGGGAGATTGGTCGGGAGCTAAGAGCTTGTCCCGGCTGGGGCGGTGCCCCGCTAGAGGCAGATACCTGGTTGACGAAAACCCCGCAAGCTGACGTGTAGTTCGATGCCGGAAAAAAATGCACTACACAAACGGGACTAATGACCTTAGAGATGAATGTGCCCGCAATCTCTAATCAATCAATCTTGGTGTGCCACGAGCCAGCGTCACCTGCAGAAAACCTTTTTATATTTTTTTATTTATTTTACTCCATCAACAGTTAAAAACTGTGTGACGTACTACCAGGAGAATTAATTCTGTGCACGTTTTCATAATTCTGTGATTCCTACCCCAAGCCATATACTAGTTAATTTTTTAATGCAGGAAAAAAATGAGCGTTTTTACAACGATTATTAACGAAAATATTCTCTTCGATGTAATAAAATCTATTTTCAAGGGTAAATCAGGTATAGATTTGAGCTGTTATCCCTCATGATGTCCTTCGTGAAGGAATAGTTCTTCCTGCTGCGACAACGTGGAGAACAATAATTTCAATAACAATATTTCCCACTGAATTTAGAAGTGCGCAAATAATGAAGTTACAACCTGCGGATGTGCTGTTGTTTGTCGAGTCACCCCGTGGGCAGGGAGTTACTGTTCACATCGCTAATAGAGGGAAAAGGTGGAATAAAGGAAACAGGAGGGAGATTCGTCTATTGAAAGACGACTGACAAGCAGGAAACTGCAGCGGGCGCCCGCGTACATTTTGGCCCGAACGTTGTATTTGTGCAATCCTACGCTAACGCACTGTTCAGAGCGCGTCCGTCCAAAGTTGAGATCCAGAAAATACAATGGTTTACAAAGTACTGAACGTTCGTACGAGTCTAACTAGTTACAATTTATTCAATGCTACGAGATGTTCTGCCAGGGTGTTGTGGTTTCGGTTCACGGGCTGAAACTCAACCATGAAAAACGGCTTATTTACCGGTTCATTCTATTCAAAGAAGTTTCGTTTTACATTTGTGTGTTCTACTACTTATTGCATAACAACTATGACAGCCAAACGATGCTTTTACGATACGCTTAAAGTAGTGTCTCGTAATACTTTCAGCCAGTGTCTTGTCAACAATTAGTATAAAATACATGCAACACTCATAAAACAGCAAATTTATTCTTCTTAAAATATTGAAGATGATCTTATGAAAATATTTTAGGAGAAATTATATCGAGAGTTAGAGTAAATGCAAAGTAATTGGGTATTATTTGGTCTTCGCTACTGTACACTACAGTTTTGTCGCATTGAACAGCAGCGAAGCCTAAGTAAATTGCAGCGAATCAAATTATTTCAAATACAATTGGGAGTAGTATCGCGAGCCTCCCATACAATCCGATGCCTTAAAAATAGATTCAGAATTAAAAGTCGAATTAATAGAAAACACGATGACATATGATTGCATAAATAAAACATGGATAAATAAAACTATGAAACTTGCATCAGTGGCCCAATTATTAAAACCATTTTACAGAAAACAAAATTTAAACCCATGAAGACACACTCATTATTAACGAACAATTTCTACCCAGCATTCCTTAAATGCTATCCTAGCAGAGATGGCAAAATATTCACTAAAAAACTTGATGCCTCCTTAAAATTCCTATGCCCTTTTAAAGCTAACTCCCTCCATGTTTTGTGTCAAATATTTCTAAACTTGCATCAACAATATCATGAGATGCTGTTTTTTATTGCCCTTGCCAAAAAATAAATTAAATCACCTTAGGGGAACTTAGGAAGTAAAAACAACACATACAATAAATGAAGTGAACTCTTCATGAAAAATTGGATACCTCTCAGTAAATCTTTGCCTCAATACTGCATATCACATGCCCCTTTGCCTACTGCAAAGCCACCGTGGCGACGAGGCTGTCAGGGAGTCGCGCATGAGGGGCGCGGATGGGCGTGGGGCCGGAGGGCGCCGCCGACAGGGCCCCACGGAGAGAGCCCGGGCGCAGAGCGGCAAAAGGTAGCGGAGCGGAGAAGGGCGCGCGACGGCGACAAACAAGCACACACCATGAATATTTCACGTCCATCGTCCTTAGCGCAACGCCATGCGGCCACGACGCATGCTGACCGCTCGCGCTCCGTCCCCGCGCCGCTCCGCTCCGTGCCCGTTCCGCTCCGCTTCGTCCCCGCTCCGCTCCTTCCCAGCTCCGCTCCGTCCCCGCTACGCTCCGTCCCCGCTCCGCTCGTCCCCGCTTCTCTCCGTCTCCGCTCCGCTCCGTCCCCGCTACGCTCCGTCCCCGCTACGCTTCGTCTCCACTACGCTCCGTCCCCGCTACGCTCCGTCCCCGCTACGCTCCGTCCCCGCTACGCTCCGTCCCCGCTACGCTCCGTCCCCGCTACGCTCCGTCCCCGCTACGCTCCGTCCCAGCTACGCTCCGTCCCCGCTACGCTCCGTCCCCGCTACGCTCCGTTCCCGCTACGCTCCGTTCCCGCTACGCTCCGTCCCCGCTACGCTCCGTCCCCGCTACGCTCCGTCCCCGCTACGCTCCGTTTCCCTGTCCCTGTTCCGTTTACGCTCCGCTCCGTTCTCGCTTCGATCCACCCCACTCCGCTCCGTCCCCTCTAAATCTCAACAGGAATTCTCATCGTGTTGTTTTGAGATAATACATTTTCCGTAGCACTGTTGACACATCTTACGATCTTCTAAGGTATGTAGAGGGGTGGATTATAATTGTTCTTTGCCAATGAACATGTGGTAAATTGCATGTAATGTAGTTATATGCATTCATACACGCGACGTATGCCCCTGATAGGTAACCCCATATGTGCAATTGTTTGACATGTACGTAGTCCCGGGACCTATCAAACATCTGTGCAGAAGAAGTTGCTAAAAAATAAGTCACATGTGTAACTGATATATGAAATTTCCCCTCTCCTTATTCATAGGTAAAAAGTGATATTTTTCGATCCTTTGAAGTTTGTAACATTTATTCTGATACATTCCATACAAAGAGTTAAGCTGTTTCGTTTCGGTTCCGATAGTAAAGTGTCCAGGCAATTATTGCGGTTGAAAGCATGAGGAGCGGGTTAATATTTATTGGGTCACAATCTCTTACATATTTCGGAGACTAGGGTGGACATTTAAGGTACGGTGATGATTGTGAAACGGGCATAACACCTACAGATGTGGTTAACGTCGTTTTTGAAGAACTGAAAATGGTTTCTTTTTTTCTTTACAGAATCATAGTCTTGGTGTATATGTTACCTAGTTAGTACGTCCCACTTGCTGTCGTTAAGTTCACTCCGCTAGTGGGTATTGTAACTCATTTCCGCTCTGTACTTTTTTCTGGCCTCCATTGTCATCTCTTACCTGTAAGTGATACCCTATATATTTCGCCATCAGCTTCTTAATACACCCTCAAAAGGAATCTAAGAGCACAATTATGAAACCTCTTCAAAAAGTTATACGAAAACCTTTGTTAATTTTGTGATGTCTCTTACCTCCTCTGTGTTCTCCAAATTTTCAGCCACAACTACCGATATAAAGATTGAAAATTGATCATTTTTTTCCTACATTGTCACTTGTGTAACATTTCGTTTAATGTATTTCGATTTGCATCCTTTTTATAGAAGACTTTCTTTATTTCCAGTAACATTTTCGAATCCTTTCGCCTTCTTCGTAGGAACCTTCTTCTCGGTAATCTGCTGTACATCGCAGTCAATGGCGGCCTGTGGATTGCGAATTAGGAAGAGCTGCATGTATGTTCGAACTATCATATACATTTTACCTCTTCATAATATTTCTTGAATGAGGAAAACTATGGCAGGTATAATGCAACCGATTTGCACGTATCGGATTTTAATCCTTGTCTAAGACAACTTTCACGTTTATAACGGAAGATACAATTGTGCTCACGCGAAAATACGGAATTTATAAAAAATATTTCCAGTGAACAAAACATAAATTTATGAAATAAGATGGAAGAGTCGGTATTCTTAACTTAGTTGATAGCCACGGACACTGCTGAACAAAGCCCTAATAGAAGCACGCTGCCCCCACCTAACTTCCAGTACCCCCCCATTCTTCCTGAAGCTTCCATTGCCTCCCATGCACTAGCTACGGACGGAATCCCGATAGTCCAGGATGCTACCCATTCCAAAAACATTTATAAGCGGACACATACAACTTAATTCGTCCTCAAAAATTCCGCTGGTGGTATGCACAAATTAAACGAGGCAATTTATTTCCAGTTTAATACTTTCTGCAACTTTTCCCAAGGTGTTGTTTTCTGGAGAGAGCGACGCCTTAGAGTCCTTAAGGAGCAGCCGCCACTGATCGCAATCCGTGAAGGCTCGTCGCAAAATGAGACGCAGGTCCGTAACGTGACGAAGGGTGACTCATGGTGAGTTTCTGCGAACCACTGCTTATCGGGCGCGCGCTTGTGCGCGGGTCCAAGTGGTTGGCAGAAACTCACCTTGAGTGACACTGCGTCGCGTCACGTCACGGACCTGCGTCTCATTTTGCGACGAGCCGAACGCTTGCTTCTCGGATGTTGTGACCACGTGAGACATCTTGGTATACAATGTCCTCAAGGAATTAATTCTCAGCTGTGAACAAAACTAAATCTCAATGTTAAAGTTCCTAATAAATAAAGAGTTGTTTTCGACTCCTTTTATTGGTTTGTAATAGTGTTTATGAGAAGAGCTATCAATTTTAATAATACTAGAGTGTAATATTAACATAATATAACTTCCTAATATTTACTTAATATTGCTGAGTTATTTGCAAGATAATTTCGAATGCAATTTGAGACTGGAATATTTTTAATAAAATGATAATAACAATTATAAAAAATGATAAATTGCAGTCCACAGGCAGTACGTCGAAGATTTCAAGTTACCTGTTTTCAACATCACCTGCCTCATCACGCACACGATCTCATATTTTCACATAATATTCATCATATTAAACAAACTTTTTGGCATATGTTGCACTAAAGAAAAATTGGAACAATGCACAATGAATTTAAAATGTTTCACACAACACAGTCACAGAACATTGCACCACATGTAATTCGTAACCAAAAGTAATACATTTCCTGTCTAACTTTCGCCACCCAATGCGAGCCTGCCTTTATTCCACCACTCTCCAAGCGTCCTCGCTCCACAGTGCTCCCTCGTGGCGACCCATCACATCGTACTCCGTACTCCCCATCTCGCGTTAACACACTGCTCCCCGCCCCGGCGCCGCATCGAGCTCTGTTGCCTCCGCCACCCCCGCTTTCTGGCCGCCGCTGACGCCATCTCTGACGCCCCCCCCCCCCCCCGACGCTGTCAGCGTCGCCGCCGCCCTCACCAGCGACATCCGGACAGCAGCGTCGCCTCCCTCCCAGGCCCACCTGCATTACCGTTGCATGCCCCGCAGGGCGCGGAGAGTGGGACGCAGGGCGGAGTTCACTCCGACAGCTGGACAGCCAAGCGGACTCCCGAGCAGCCTGTTCCGCCAAGAGCGGAGTAATGCATAAATAGAGAAAAGTTTCGGGCATACTCAGCACAAAAGTGGGTTAGTGTTATATCCGCACTTGGGACATTCGGTTACGCCAGGAATTGTGAACTACGGTGCAACAATACATATTTTCTCACACTATTTCTACGCCATTTCCGATAAATTTAGAGTTGAACAAAAATTAGACCTATACCGATTTCAACCGTCCGTTGCTCTATCCTTGGAAAAAATTAAAGACAAAATTTAGTGCCGCCTGTAAGAAAATGTTTTTTTTTATAAATTGCACCAACTTTCAGCAGAAATTGCTCGAAAATTACTCGTTTATTTAAAAAATGGTACTTTATTAAAGTCGATTTTTAGAAAAGATTTTATTTAAGATAAATTACTCTATCTTAAATATTGTACTTTTGCAATTTTCGAAAATTTGGTGACTTCGCCGTAAAATGACCAGCACTACTATTTTAATGTCATTTGATACATATGGGGAGAAATTTTAAAGAAAAAAATTGCAGTTGTTGCCGAGAAAATTCTTTAAAGTTATTCTATATTTTATGCAAAATTACGCGAAAATTACTAAAATTTTCGAAAATTTACCTGACTTCATATTAAGATCTATTTTCAAAAAACAGATTTGTTTGTCTGTATATGACATTTTAGGGTCAGATTAAACCGACTTTTACCTAGTTTGTTCCCAAGCCTGTGCCTGGGGTGAAGGACACATGCAACGAGCACGTTGCAATCCCATCACAGTATATAACTTGTTGGGCCTTCAGTTCGTCACAGCTGTATAAACTGAGACGATGGAACAAAAGGTTTCATCAGGGAAAAGATCACTATCTTCTCTACTGTAGTTGAAGGAAGGTGCAAAAACAAGTTGAACTTTACCAACTTTCCAAAATTTAGAAATTTTAACGAAAGTGATACATCTAAGTACGCAGCTTTAAGCGTTCTTTACGCTATCCCAGTACCAAGCTAAATAAAACTGTCAGCCCGGTGGCTGAGATCGCTAAGGCAGTAGTGTCGTAGTAATCTCGGACCGAAGGGTCGCGGGTTCGAATCCATGGATGTTTGTGTTGTCCATGCGTGTTCTTCCTACACGTTCCCCTACAGTTTAATTTAAAGAAAAGCAAATAACTTAACCTTTTCACTGCTATGGCCCTTTTTTAAAATTTATTTTATTTTTACAGATATACATAGTTCAGTACATATAACGATTTACATATGCATTGAAGGCTTACATTCTAAATTACCTTAAAATTAAACTAAAAACTAATTCGGATGAGGAAATCTTTTCCAGACACCTCTAAATACAATCTATTTCGGCAAATTTGGTTAGGAATGCCTGGTATGGATATCTATTTTTTAATCGGGTTCTATGAGGAGTTTTCCGGAGTCTGAAGCTGTCTAGGTGTGGAATTTGAGGTATGGAGTGATAGAACTGAGTTGAGAGATATGTCATATGGTGTGTTATGGAATCAATTTGAAATTCTTTGTGGAGCTGTGAGTTTGAGACAAACCAAGGAGCATTTGTGATAGTTTTAAAAAACTGGTTTTGGACTATTTGGAGCTTGTTTAGGTTTGTTCTTGCAGCGGAGATCCAAACTGGACAGGCGTAAAGGAGGAGTGGTCTAATGATACTTTTATAGATGGATATGGCGGTTGGGAAGCTACGACCCTACCCAGCGCGCCGCACCCTGGTGCTGAGTCACCCCACAGGCCGGCGACCGCTGTGTGCGGCGCAGTTTCCTTGTTCCGACCGGCACGCCCTCTAAGGGTGGCCCACGCGGCAGCAAACAAAGCGCGTACTTCCCATCCTTCTTTTTGATCCGGGCTTTGGACCGGCACTGGCGAAGTATTCGTAAAATCAACGTCCAGAAACAATGCATAAGGTCAATAATAAAATCCGTTTAATCGTACGTAGAAATAATCCAAAAACCGTAAGAAAAGTCCACAAAACAAGCCAATATTCGTACAGTAACGTGTAAAAACAAGAACACTCACAGCCAGAAATCTCAACACAAAGTGAAGATGGTACCCCATACTCGGAAACCGCAGAGGAGGTTTTTTGATGGGCATTTGGGAAGGGCCTCCTTCAAGATGCGCGCTAATCCCTCAGGAAAGGAAAGGCCACCGCGCGGAAGCCTACCAGATTACAAACATTTGTACTCGTAGCGAGAAGAATTGACGTACTAGCATACTCTAGGAGAGTTCAAACTAAACTTCAAACCCTTACAAATCGAACCGATATCTCCACATGTCCTTTAGGCCCTCCGCCACTCAGCAGAAAGCGACAGACAACCACGCGAAATACAAGACGCCCATAGGCGTCATTAGCACAGCAGAAGCAAAACCGGGTGGACGCCTATAGGCGTCGTTAGCACACGGGGCAAGGAAAATCTGGACGCCTAAAGGCGTCGTTAGCAGCGAAAGGGGGAAGGTTGAAATTTTTTAAAAAAAAAGTTAAATAAAAATATCAGGATTAATTTTTGATAGAATTTTGAAAATGTTCACGCAAAGTGTTATGTACGTGAAAAGACACAAGTCAACAATAACAATTTATTGGTTCAACTTTTACAGGCGTGATCTAGTTTACATGTATCCAAAAGCGTAGTCCGTAGTACAAAGCAGTGGTGTTCCAAAATCCAGTAGATGTCCCAAAGTCGCGCACTGTCGTCCAAAAATCGCCGGAGAGAGAATACCAATTACGTCGCAGAGTTCGCACTAGGGTCACAGTCACTACTTCGCTTCAGGATCGCACTTCACTACTCGCCCCTCCGGCCGGTGCGGCCCGTTAAGAAGCGCTCCGCGTCGCAGATTCGCCTCGGGCCTGTAGATCCGCTCGCCGGCCGCTCACTCCTCATTGGGCGATCTCCGCGCCGGTTCGTGGCCCTGCTGCCTTCCGTAGCCGGCGTCCCGCGCTGCCGAATTGGCGCGCGATACAACTTCTCGCATATCGCCGCAACACCCTCCCCTCTTGAATGCGTCGTGTACGGTGCGAACCGCACGCGACGCCTTGACCTCCGCCCCGGCGCCTCTGGTGTCTCTTCTGGTGGTGTCGGCGGCTCCACTGTTGGTTCCTGCAAACGTTCCAATTCTATCAGGTCACGTAAAGCTCTCTCCGTCTTTTCTTCCTCTGACCTCCACCCCATCCTATCTACTGGCTCCAAAGAATATCTTGGGCGTATCTGCCCCTGGTGCCTCACTACCACCTTGCTCAACAGCTGCACCTGGTACACCTTGTTCCCTCTAAATCCAATAATTATCCCTGGCCACCAGGCCGGCTCTTTCTTAAAGGTAGAACAATAGACTCTGGCTCCTACCTGAAATTTGTGTTTCACCGTACCTTCCTTCCCGTGGCTACCTGGTTTAAGTAGCGACAGCAATGTTCTATGTTGTCTGCCATGGAGAATCTCCGCCGGGCTCTTCCCCTCTGGTCCAGGCAGCGTCCTGTACGTAGCCAGGACCCTGAGGAGCGCTCTGCTCTTCGTGGTTCCCGCCTCTTTCGCTTTCCTCATTGCTGTCTTAAAAGTCCGCACACACCTCTCGACTTCCCCGTTAGATTGAGGGTGGAAAGGTGGTGCGCATACGTGCTTGATTCCATTAGTCCTGCAAAACTGGAAAAACTCATCAGAAATGAATTGGGGCCCGTTGTCCGATACTAACGTCTGCGGTAGACCCTCCGTGACGAAGATCCTCTCCAACACGTCTATTGTGGCGCCCGCTGTGGTTGTTCCCATCTCCACAATGTAGGGGAAGTTAGATAGCGCGTCAACGACTAACAACCACATTTTTCCCCAGAATGGGCCCGCGAAGTCGACATGGACCCTTTCCCATGGCGTCTCGGGCTTGGGCCAGGCATGCCAATCCTGGCGTGGTGCCGATTGGTGCATCTGGCACGCGTTGCACCTCTTGATCATTTCCTCTATGTCCTGATTCATTTCCTTCCAGAAACAGTGTCTCCTGGCTAGCTGATTTGTGTTTACAATTCCCCAATGTCCCTGATGTAATAGTTCCAACACTTGACGTCTTAGTGCTTTGGGTATCACCACCCTAGTACCCTGCTCACTTGCCAATAATAGTACTCCTGACTTAACCGATAAACTGTCTTTCTTCCCGTACCAGCTAGCACTACTCCTTAGCATCCTAGTCGGCCACCCTTTCCTGACAAAGTCCCTGACTTGCCTGAGTTCGCTGTCCTGATCTGTCGCTGCCGCGATTGTTGCTGCTGTTACCGGGAACTCCTGCAGAACTTGCCAGTCTTCCACATCGACCTGTTGGCACACCTCTTCCGCTTCGTCGAACTCGACGTCTGGCCCCGCTGGCAGCCTGGAGAGTGCGTCCGCGTTTGCATGTTGTGACGTCGGCCTGTAGTGTATTTGATAGTTGTAATCTGTTAGAAAGAGGGCCCACCGCTGGAGCTTCTTCGCCATGCCTTCCGGCAACTTCCTGCCCATGTGAAACAGCTGGACCAGCGGCTTGTGATCCGTGATGATGTGGAATTTTGATCCGTACACATACTCATTGAACTTTTTTACTCCAAAAAGGACTGCCAACGCCTCCTTTTCCACCTGCGAGTAGTTTTCTTGATGCTTGTTCAGCGACTTCGAAGCAAAGGCGATGGGGCGTTCCACTCCCTCTTCGTTCTTCTGTGATAAGACCGCCCCCACACCATAATCTGAGGCATCTGTCGCTATCGTCGTCACTCTGCCTGGAAGATAGTGGTTCAGCTGCGTTGCTTCTACTATCGCCTTCTTCAGTTTCTTCAGGGCTTCCTCGCACTCCGGAGACCATACAAATTTTACGCCTTTTTGCCTCAGTGCATTTAAAGGCGCCGCCACCGAAGAAAAATTCTTTATAAATTTGTTATAGTAGTTGACTTTTCCCACTAGAGCTTGCAGCTCCTTCACGTTCTTGGGCGCTGGGAGATTTTTAATCGCCTCAATGTGCTGCTGTGTTGGCCTAATCCCTGACGCAGTCAACTCGTGCCCGAGAAAAATCACCTCACTCTTAAAAAACTCGCACTTCTCCAAGTTTACTTTAAATCCCCATTCTCTTAATAATGCTAATAAGTCTTTCAAATGAGCGACGTGTTCTTCCGTCGCCTTGCCTGTCACGATTATGTCGTCTAGATAGTTAATACATCCGTCAACTTGTGACGTAATCTGCTCTAACGCGCGCTGGAAAATCGCCGCTGCTGAGGCGACCCCAAATGGCAACCTGTTGTACCTAAACAGCCCCAACTGCGTGTTCACTACTAATACCTCCTTTGCCTTATCATCCAGGGGTATCTGTAAATATGCATCTTTTAGGTCAATTTTTGTAAATTGTTGTCCACCCGCTAGCTTGTGAAACAAATCTTCTGGCTTCGGGATTGGATACTGCTCGATTTGCAACTGGTCATTCACGGTACTTTTAAAGTCTCCGCACAGGCGAATGCCGCCAGTATTCTTCGATACTACCACCAAAGGCGTAGCCCACTTACTTGTTGTAACCTTTGTGATAATTTTTTCCTGTTCCAGCCTCCTAACTTCGTTCTCTACTTTCTCTCTCATTGCCCATGGTACTGGACGAGCCTTATAGAATCTCGGTTTGTAATTTTCTTTTAATACCAACTCTGCTTTAAAATTTCTACATTCTCCCAAACCTGGCTCAAAAACCTCGCCGAAGTTTTCCTTTAGCTCATTTACTAGTGTGGACACTTTTTGTTGCTCTAACATACACACGTTGTCACACACACCTAGTCCGATTTTCTCAAAACTATTCAATCCTAGTATGTTCACCACGTCGTATCTGTCTACAACAATCACTTCTAACTCTGCTTTTTTGCTTCTATATACCACTGGCACTTTCACTTTACCTAACACCTTAATTGGGTCTCTACCAAAACCAAACACCGGGTTGCCCACTTTCTCCAACTGCGGATTTCCAAGTTTCCTATACGTATCCAGATTAATCAGTGTTACCGTAGCACCTGAGTCTACTAAAAACCTCACTTCACTTTTTCCTAACTGAAGCTTCAACATTAGTCTCTCTTGCCCTTTACCACTCTAATGGGTTTACTACCTCCACTTCCATTTCTTCTTCCTCTCTCCATTTTCTCCTATCACGCCTCTCCTGATTAGCTAACACACATACCTCCCTAATATGCCCTAATTTCCCGCACCGGAAACACTGTGCCTGTCTAAACCTGCACTGCCATCTTTCGTGGAACTTGCCGCAATTCCTGCAAGACTTCCTGATGTTTTTATCTGCTGTTCTCTTGACGCTTGAGTCACTACCACTGCTGTACCTGCACTGCTTATCTTTGTACCTGTGATTACGTGTCGCGTCCTCCGAGTCCGCTGATGAACTCGATAACGGCGGCGAACGGCTTCGCTGCGGCCGAGCCCTTATCTTGCGCTCGAGCCTCTTATCAGCGCTGCCTTGGCCTTCGCGCCGCCGCGCCACCGCCTCGTACACCTGGCTGCCGGCGGCTATTTGCTTCGCAGTCTGTGATGTTACTTCAAATGTCGTGGCCAGTTTTTGAATTTCTGTTAGCGACGGGTCGCTACTATTCAGTGCTTGCATCCTGATTTTATCTTCGGGTGTGTGCAAAATTACCACATCCCTTATCAGAGTTTCTGCATACGACATCTTACAGTTCTTTGCCTGACACTTGAACTCACAATTTTTTGCTAACCCGTTCAGTTCAGTGATCCACTCGGCATGTGTGTCCGACTCTTTTTTCCTGCATTGAAAAAATGCGTACCTCGCTGCCACTACATGCGGTTTCCTTTCGTAATGCTTATCTAATAACTCTTATTTCTGCCCACGACAGTTCTGCCACTACTTGTCCCGTGCACAATTTATTTAACAAACTATTGACTTCGCAGCCTACACTACTCAAAAAAGCTGCCCGTTTGCGTTCTTCTTCTGTCACACCACAAAAAACCCAATGTTACTCCAACCTTTCCACATAGTCAAACCAACTTTCTACTTGCGGTTTAAATGGCGCGAACGGTATCGGCGTAAGCTCGCCTCTACTTCCACTCACCGCTTTTATAGCCTCCAACTGGTCTCTATGCTGCCTGGTTTGTAACTCCGCCAAGCTCTGCATGAATTGTTGCTGTTGCTGCTGCATGAACTGCAGTGCCTGTATCAACTCCGATTGTGCCGTTTGTTCCGCCATCTTCCTTCTTCCTCGTCGCCAGTTGTTATGTACGTGAAAAGACACAAGTCAACAATAACAATTTATTGGTTCAACTTTTACAGGCGTGATCTAGTTTACAAGTATCCAAAAGCGTAGTCCGTAGTACAAAGCAGTGGTGTTCCAAAATCCAGTAGATGTCCCAAAAGTCGCGCACTGTCGTCCAAAAATCGCCGGAGAGAGAATACCAATTACGTCGCAGAGTTCGCACTAGGGTCACAGTCACTACTTCGCTTCAGGATCGCACTTCACTACTGAGTGCCCCTCCGGCCGGTGCGGCCCGTTAAGAAGCGCTCCGCGTCGCAGATTCGCCTCGGGCCTGTAGATCCGCTCGCCGGCCGCTCACTCCTCATTGGGCGGTCTCCGCGCCGGTTCGTGGCCCTGCTGCCTTCCGTAGCCGGCGTCCCGCGCTGCCGAATTGGCGCGCGATACAACTTCTTGCATATCGCCGCAACACAAAGTATCTCCAAAAATCAAAGTATCCCTTTCGAATGTCAATTTTTAACAAAATAAGCTGAACGGTCTTGGCGTTGATCAGAGGTGGAGGGACGTACTGACGGACGGACTGACGAATGAACGCTTACCTTCAGTCGATTTTTCGGTGTCAAGATCCCACAAAACTGGATTCTGATTTCACGTGATAAAGTAATTTACTATATAGGAACAAGATTATATCCAATTTTCTTTGATAAATCTTGATCATACATAATAAATTAGTTCATTTATTCCTATATATTCTTTAGTATCAATAGGAACAAGATCTATCCAATTTTTTGGAATTAGGACCCAGCAATAAAGAGTTTTTTCTGCCCAAAACTCACCGCTTTCCGGCACATAATTATAATACATTCTCTTCTCACGAAGTAAGACCAAAAAGTAAAAACGACGTAATGAAGTAAACACATTTTTTCAGCTCTCACGCATGCAATCACCACTTCCAGTTCCGCTTTACAGTTTATTGATTGTAAAATTGCAATGTTCTGTATGCGAGCAGCGAAGTGAACAAAAACTAACATCTGCAACGTAAACAAAACAACCGGGCGAATTTAATCATTTCTTCCTCTTCCCATACTGAGATCCAAAGAGTTCATAGTTACTTGTTAATTTCCATGATTTGTACAAAAAAATTAAGGATGCCACTTGAACGAAAGTGCCTTTGGCATAATTGTTTGGCAAAATTAAGGACTGTAATATTGTTTCCTGTTCCGGACACATTTCTTTCGTACGTCAAAAAATCACTCTCTGTTCTGGTTTTTATAATAAGCAATCTAAAAAAAACAGTTTTCAGGTGGACAAAGTTATTTCCCCCACATTATAATGACTTATTTCCCCAACAGACTTTTTTCCCTCACATTATAATAAAAATGTTAAGAAACTGAGATGCACAAAACTTCCAAGGATTAAATAATATTAACTCAAGTTATGTCAAATCTACTCACTTAAGACTATAGTTTGACGGTGAGCGCCGCGCTGGCTTGATCAGAAATTACTTCAATGCGTGTTAAAACTAGTGCCACTACAATGTCATATACTTTTTCGCATTATTTCTAAATTTGCAATTTTTGAAAGATAGTTTAACGAAAATGAGCCCCTCGCCATTCTTTTAAGCATCCCTTCAAAAAACTACTAATATTTTCACAAAATTCGTCATGGAACTATTCACTAATCGGTATTTAAAGTATAGATTTCATTTAGGAACAAAAATCTCTAATCTTCATTATTATATTTGTAGGAAGACGCCCCAAAAAATTCCACTTCTGCAATTTCAAAAAATGTGGGATTTAAAGGAACTGAGACTTGCATCTTTTGCGTCTTTTACGCTATCCAAAGACAGAAATTGATAAAAAAATTTGATGCCATATTTGAAAAAAAAATTGAAAAAGGTGTGGTTTCTCGTAAACCCTCAAAAATCAAAATATCCGTTTGAAACTTTTAAAGCCTCAAGTTCATTAAGATCGATTGGGGAAACCCAATTTTGAAGAAAACAGACACTCAGATGGACAGACTCGGATAGACACGCGGACAGACATCCGGACAGACACGCTACAGCAATACGAAGGCTATAGATGCATAAACAGTTTTAATGAAAATTGAAACTACATCGTATTGGTAAATAAAATTTGCTCCATTCGAGAATATGTTCAAACAAGAGAGTATGAATCATTTACCAGAAATTCTTGTTTCCCTAATTTTTACTTTCTCGCTACAGCTTACGCAGTAAATAAAAATTTATATAATTATGGGCGGAAAACGGGGAATTTTTGACAGCAAACCTATTACAGGGTCCTGGTAACGAAAAAGTGGAAAAATACTGTTGCAGAATTGAGAAAAAAATTCTCTAGCACGTCGTACAGCCAGAATCCACTTTTGTGGGTCCTTGATACCGAAAAATCCTCTCAACGCCCGTCAAACGTCTCTGTTCGCCCGTCCGTCTGAATAACGCTAGCGGCTAAACCATTCAACCGATTTTCTCCAAAATTGATTTTCCGCAATCGACCAGACTGTTGTCGTGGCCCTTTGAATTTGAATTTTTGAACCTTGATTTTTAATTATGAGGAGTTGTGTACATTAAAGCCCCGAGACATTTTCCAAATTTTCAAAAAAGTGGCTCCAACGTTTTTGATTAACCTAATTTATTGGATAGAGTGAAGGACGTTTAAGAGAATAGTGCAGGTCTCATGTTCATTGAAAACCCTGATTTTTTGATTATACAAATAAAAATATTAAAGAAAGAGATTTTTCATTAATAAAATATGTTCCTGAAAAATGGATGTTGACATAAGGCCATGAATATTTTTTTCGAAAATTTGAGTTAAAAAATGGTTACTCAAGTAATTCCGAGAGAAATTGCGTAAATAGTATTACGTAGGCATTAGTAAGGCGAGAAAAAATATGCTCTTTTAGCATTAGTAATTTGATTTCACTGTCTTAAAAAACGACTAAAAACTCACTTTACTCTCTGCTTTCAGTAATCTAGTCATTGTAAAACCAAAAAAGTTTAAATTTTAAATTTTTTAAATTTTAGAGATATTACTGATAATCTGTTCTATTTTTATACGAATACTTAGCTATATTCGAACAAGGGAGTGTGAAAATAATTATTTGAAAAATAAATAAAAATTAAAGTAAAATTTTGAAAATGTTTTAGCTGCATTTTTGGTGCAAATATTGGTCTTTGGCGCTAGTACTTTTCAAAAACAGACAAGGGGACAGACATGAGAAAAAATACTTTTTAGATATATAGGACTCACGGAACGTGTTTTTCTGTTATAGAATTTACACGATTCCCGCAGAGTTACATTAATTCCTGTATGCTAAACGGTATATTATAAAGGAAAATATCTCCATCCTAAGATGTAAATGAGGACAAGCACATGGAGAGCGCCTGGCGAGTACGCCGACTCGCGTTACGCTGCCGCCACGTGACTGCTCGCTCACTCGTCTCACGTGTAAGCAACACTACTTCGCACGATCATTCCGTTTGGGAGTTCCACTCGTGTCCATATGTCATTGAATGAACTCGTTTTCGTGTTTCAGAGGATACAAACATGCAGCGTTTTCCAACACTAACCTAATAAGAACGGTTTTGTTCAATTTTCTTCTGAAGAGGATCGTCAAATTGGAATCGAAACATGAGACTTCTGCTAAGTTTGAGACGTCTCTCGCCAGCGAATACAAATACACGTGCGCCCAGCCAACGGCGGTCGCCAAAGCCCTCAACTCGGATGTGATCTACTATAAAGGCCCATTCACAATGCAATCACAAACATAAGCATAACACATAGATATAGACATTAACACAAGCGAAGAGTTGGCGTATTCACAATGTCGAACATAAACAGGCAAAATAAGAGTTTCTATTGGCTATGAGACGCAGCACACGAATCGACACGAATAGTTCGCCTATCGACTTCGATACTCTATTTTGAGTTAACGAACTGTGATTGGCTCATTCCTTATGTCTGACATAAGCATAAGCACAGAAGTTTGAAGCTTGCAAGCTCTTAAGTTAACGTCTTACGTGTTATGCTTATGCGAACGCATTGTGAATGGGTCCACTTGTAGACGTAGTCCTAACTTTTATGTTAACGCCATGCTTATGCTTATGTTTGCATTGTGAATAGGCCTTAATACATCCAAGCCCAAATTTCATGGTACTGACGGTGGGCAAAAGTAGTAACAAATATATATAGTCTTTCATCTGTTCGACAACAGAGTGACTACTGCTGTTACAACTTGTGGATTTTGTAAATAACTTTACAAAGAGATTACATTGAAGTTAGATAAATTTTAAATATTGGAGGCTCTGTTAAAGAACATTCTTACTGACTTGACAGATACTGAATTCATTTTATTTCAACCATTAGTTGCTCAAATATTCATATTAACTTGTGGGGCCAAAAAAAATATACTTTCTCGCCCTATTTTCCCGCAGAATTACGCGAAAAGTACTCAAATTTTCGAAAAATTGTACATGACATTTCAAAATCTATCTTTAAGGAACAGATTTTATTAAGGAAAACACCTCTACCTTTAATAGATTATTTGTAGGGCGAGTCCGAAAACATTTTGAACTTTTGCAATTTTCAAAATAATCAACGAACATGAGACCTCCACCATTCTCTTAAACGTCCTTCACACTAACGAACAAAAAAATTAATAAAAATCCATGGAAGCAATTTTCTTTAAATTTGGAAAATGTCTAACGAACTTCATGTAAAGTACCCCAAAATTAAAATATGGGTTTTAAATTCAAGGGGCCGCGACATCAGCTAGATCGATTGCGGAATATCAATTTTGGAGAAAATCGGCTGAACGGTTTAGCGACTAGCTAATCACAGACGGAAGGACTGACGGACAGAGACGCTTTGACGTCATTCGAGTTTTTGGTATTAAGGACACACAAAATATGCATTTTGGCTACATCACTTTCTTCTAAATTTAGCAACTGGATTTATCCACTTTTTAGTTACCAGGGTCCTGTAATAAGTTTTTCTGCAGAGAATGTGCCGTTTTTTCGCGCCGCATTACAGAACTTTCTCTCTACTCCGTAGCGAGAAAGAAAAATCACGATAAATTGTAACGCTGAAATAGCGGTTTTCTCAAACCGACCTCCGGAAATCTGACGCTCTCTGGGTCGATCGCTAATGTAATATTTACGGATTTGAATACTCTCTCGCCTCTCTTATCTGGAACTAGTGACAACTACTGTATGAAAACACTACGGATTTTCGATGTGAGTGTGCGTTGGAGAAGCAGGCATTCTAATATCCGGTCAGGCGACAAGCATCTATCGAAAATCACACGGAAAAACGAGGTACTAATGGAAGAGAGAGAATTACTTGCAAAACATAAAAAAATATTAAAAGAAAAGTTTTAAAGGAGCCAAACATCTTGGGGTTGCGACACATCTCTCACATGTATTAAGTTGACACCACTGATGTAGCGTGATACGTAAGAAATTTGACAGGTACCGTCAGTCAGTGCTTTTCTACTTCACAAGCGCAGAACCATATTGAATTGACATTCGAGCACATTATGAATTTGCCACAGTAGTGCAACGAAATGTAATTAATTTTTAAAGACAAAATATTGTTAGGACGAGCAAGTTGTTTATTTAAATATATTTTACATGCATTACCAATTCTAGTTACACGCATAACCTGTTCATAGCCAAGCTCAATAGGGTTATTCTATTCACTCAAAATGTGCTTCACACTTGGATCTCTCACCAACTGCCCATCCCGACTGGATGTCAGCTCCCATGTCGCGCAGCTGCACGAGGCCCTTCTTAGATAATCGCAACGTCACAAGCGGCATGCAGATTCCTGGGATTTCGCCCACGGCTCTGGAGCCGCTGCACTACCAACGCCTTCCGAAAATAATTGCACCACAGAATTTATTTTAACAACTTAACTGAAGAAAACGCATTACCATTTCTAAAATTCAAATCCTTGCATAGTCGTGTCATCCACCTTAATTATAAATTAAGAACATTCCAATCTCAATCTCTTGGTTTCACGCAAAGTTGGCGTATATTAGCCAATCGCTTGCTCGCGCAGCATTAGAGGACCTCCCCCTCCCGCTGACGCCAGTGATCGCCCGCTTGACAGTCGCGTGGCATGTGAGCTGAGTCATGCGAGGTGGACTCCATGCTACTGCGCTCTGCATTCTCGCTATGAATTTATTAATCTCTAGTTAACTTTCTGTTCACCGACTCAGTACGTGAGTGTTATGCAGTGCTATTTCACGTAATGGCGCAATCCACATAAAATTTCCGCAAACTGGTTAAATCCAGTGATTAACTGTCGAACCAATTCGATTGTGATATTTCATTCATGCGCAACCAGTTACTATGTTATCAACAATAATTATTTATATACTTTCTATGTAATTTGAGCCACGCCATGCTTACTTAGAACATAGTATAGTAACTGTATTTAATGTCAGTGCATTGCGTGTGATGTCGATCACGGAACTTATACCATGAAGGGCCTCAACTGATTATCTCGATTTTCAATTATGTACTGCCTAATTCTGAACATGCATATCAATGCATATGAAAGCATTACTGTCGGCAGTACCAGTAACTGTGTCTAGTGTCTCGGTGAATGTGATCGTACGCAGTGCCTGTGTTGTCGTCCGGCCACGCGCGTCGACCGCATTGTTCCGCGTCTGCTCATGCAGGTGCGTGGGGTCGCGACCCCACACGTCTCGCCTGATCTGCGGGCAGTCACGAGTCCACGCGTACGATCTCAGCCTCAACTGCATTTCATTGTATTCATTTCAGCTTCAGAAACTGTAACGCTCGTGTTCAATTTTAACTTTTATTTACTTTCCTATTAGCAGAGATGTTAATGCTAGTTATTACAACATTAATTTGCCTATGTCAAGTTTGACCACGTTCCCAACGTGGTCATTCAATTAATACAATTATATGTAATGTTTACTTAATTTTCAATTAGTCATTTTTTTGCATCTATTAAAATCTATGCCTATGGATTTACGCAAAATGGCAATCCTCCTGTATATACATGTACAGGCAAAGGCGCGTCCACTCGCCATCAAAGGTGCGACTGGTCCTTCGAACTCGCTGACAACAATAAGGTAAGTGTTACAAGGCGGCTAAGTTCACAGGTCCACATCTGCAGTCCACAGTCATTTATCAGGCCCCTCCAACAGAGGTGCTTGTTCAATCAAAATTTATGAGGTAGGAAAATAAGTATGGGAGTAGGCATACTCACATGATGTGATCTTTTAATTGATGAGATACTTTCTTTGCTTTTGGAGTGACTGGTTGCAGGCGAAACGGTCAACGCAACCACATATTACACTACCTTAATTGATTTATTGATTTTTTTCGTGTTTCCGGACGCGTCAACTGCTTCGGTCATTAGTCCCGTTAGTGTAGTGCATGTTTTTTCTCGGGAAATGGCGGTGATTTTCCCCTCGCTGGATGGCGAGATCCGGCGCCGACCTACCGTCGACTAGTAAGGTTTCCCCCTAACCAGGACTCTCCCACCAGCGGGGCACCGTCCCAGCCGGGACAAGCTCTAAACTACCGACCGGTCTCCCGGAATATGTGGTAGTCTAGTGCATGTTAGTGTAAGTGAGTGTGTAAGGGGAGAGGAAGGACAGATCGCGGGCGGTCCGTGGCCTGTTTGGTAGGGTACTGCTCCGGCATTCGCCTGGTGTTGATCGGAGAAACCACGGAAAACTACCGATCAGAGCAGCCGGTCGCTAGAATTCTCCTCCAGACAGCGACTGAATTCGACCTAGCTGAAAAGCTAGTGTCGAAAATCCAGCCGCCGTCAGGACTCGAACCTAGGACCTCCCGGTCAGAGGCGCTGCAGTGGCATCCGTTGATGCACTGAGTTACCGCTCCCGGTACTACCTTAATGAACTCAAATAATTCGCAACGCGTCTTCCGGAATTATGATAGGTACGCTCATGTATTTGAGAAGCAGGCGCGACCACTGCTCCCGCTCCTCGCCCGGCCCTCCCGCCAGGTCGCGCGGGTGGTCGCGTGCGGCAACCGATAAACGCGACGGAGAACGGCGTCTCCCGAGAGTTCCAGGGCCCCAAGGCCCAGCCGCCCCGCTGCCCCATGCCTCACGGCCCTGCCGCCTCTCCACCCTCCCGTCCCGCCACCCCACCGCCCTCCAAAGCCGCCATTCTCCACGGCGTCCAACGTCCCGGCGCCTGGGCGTCCCGGGCGGCGCGGCGCGGGGCCCCGGCTGACACGGTCCTCGTGGGCGTTTGGGGCGGCCACCCCGCCCCGCCCCATTGCTCACCCAAGCCCGCCACGCTAACGCCAACAGCCTCGGGGGAGAAATTGGAGGCAACTAGCGAGCAGGTGTTCCTGTTCGCTGTGAAGGCGCTGTCCCGACGTCTCGGATCGACGCGCGCCTGAATCGAGTACAGCCCCAGCCCGCGCAAGTCCGTCCGCCTCACTCGCAAGCGTGGTCGCAGTTGCCATCAAATTCATGTCTGACACACCGGCGAGATCTTAAAACCTCTTGCACTTTTTCCGAAAAAAATTCTTTCCTATGAATATATATATATATATATATATATATATATATATATATATATATATATATATATTACACATATTGTTCTTTCAACTGTACCGTACAAAATATATTAGTTCACTTACAATAAAAAGGCATTTGCCATTTCTAAACATATTTATGTCACAATTATGAAACTTTTCATAGATTAATACTGACAATTTAAAAACTTACAGAATGATAAACATTTTCCCACTTGTCTGCAACTCTGACCAAGATAAGAATTGTTTATAAAAGCTTCATTTTTATGAACTGTTTCGACGAGACTTAAAATTCCAATTTCGAGTGCTCTCGTCATTAGCCGGGTTTAATCATTTCCTACACTTTTCGATATCTCCTAACCATTACGTATGGTTGCACGTTCGTTCTGACGAAACAACTCTGAAGCAACGAATTTCATCTTTCTGCATTGCTCATCAAAGCCTCAAACGCTAACATCAACACTTCCTCGGGTGAGTATATTTTTTATGAATCGTTTCAAAGCTTAACGATTCATGAAAGTTGGTATTTAATTAATTAAAATTACTTTAGTAATTATTGCATAAACAAAGCACATCAAGTTAAAACATTTCTGCATTTTGGCGTGAAATGAGTTGGTTGGAAAAAATGATATTTTACGTTAATCGAGAAGAGCAAAGGTCTAATCCTCGCCGCTGATTTAAAAATGACTGCGCGAAGAGAGTCGAATTTCCCTCATCAAAATATTTTTAAAATAGGTGACTTAAACAAACTGCCTTTACATTCCCATATTCTTTACTTTCTCACCTTACGTATTCTTCGTAAGAAGAGAATGTTATGTAATCGTGCGCCGGGAAACGGCGAATTTTCGCCAGAAAAACTCTTATAGCTGGTATCTGGTAACGAAAAACCGGATAAATCCTGTTGCTAAATTTAGAAAAAAAATTGTCTAATTCGTGGTGTTACCAAAATCCATATTTTGTTGCTTCTTGATACCGAAAAATCGATTGACGGCACAACGTCCGTCTGTCTGTCTGTCTGTCCGTCCGTCTGCGGGGAACTCTAGCGCCTAAACCGTTTAACCGGTTTTCTTAAAAGTTGATATCCCCCTATCGTTCTCGCTGATGTGGCGGCCCCTGGAATTTTAAACCGATATTTTAATTTTGAAGGGTACTTTACATGAAACCCCTCGGACATTTTCAATATTTAAAAAAAATGGCTCCAATTGTTTTTATTAAATTTTGTTGTTGAATAGTGTGAAGTACGTTTAAGAGAATGATGCAGGTATCATTTTCGTTGACATTCCCAATTTTCAAAAATTGCAAAAAACAATTTCAAAACTGTAAAATTTGAAGATAGAGACTTTTGCCTCAAATAATGTCGGTTCAACAAAATTAGCAGTGTAAAGAAGGTCATGTATAATCTTTTGAAAAAATGAGTAGTTTTTTGCGTACGCAATATTTTTTGCAATTTTTGCAATTTACGCAATATTTTTCTCGAAAACCGCTCGAAATTTTTTCTTTAAATTTTCTACACATATGTAATAAGGGAAGGTAAATATATGGTGCTAGTCCCATTTTCGGGAATTGGTCGACGTGGTATGAGTGTCGGCAAGTTAACTCTGAGGATGTGAAATCGAATCTCGGAGGGGAAAAAAAATTGCTGGTTGAAAACCGTTTTGCTGGCTTATGTAGTAGTATAATATGGCGGAGCATATAGAAAAAATGCGAAAAAGTAAGTGCTTTGGCAGCATCACTAGTTATTCATGCCCCAACTGTACCCTGAATTCAACATTTGCTCAATTTATCCATATGTTTTAGCACTTTCTCAGAAAACGTTTACATCTCCTTCAAGACAATAAGCGAGCAGGTGTTCAGGACTCCAGCAATGCACAGTTCCGACGTCTCGGTTCGAAGAGTTTCTGGATCGAATCTGATGCAAGAGGATGGCTGCGACCGCGCGAAGAGTCCGCGCACGCTGACTCAGCGGAAGGTACTTTTCTTCTGGACCTCCCGATCAGATTATACTCGGCAAACACCGGTCAGTTTAAAAAAGCTATTAAACTTCCACTTCACTATTTTTTATCTCCACGCGGATTGCAAGACATTAGTTTACTTGCATTAAAACGGAAAACTGGAAACCTTCGGTAGATGTGTACGTGACTTCAATAAGAAAGCAAAATCTTATTTTTTTAATTTCAATTTCTCTGATTTAAACAACTCCATAACAAGATATACTAAACATGTTTTTAATTGCGTACTACTAATTATCATACTATGCTTAAATCTAATGATGAAGTGATATAGGCACATCTATTAAGTGTCAATTTCGGCGATTTGTTTCTAGGATATCTGGATAGGGAAGTTGTTTTTATTGCGGGTTGGGTACATTAGATTTTGTCCGAGGTTGAGTGCATTTAATGCGAGGATTTGTGGTATGGAGAAATAGACACTGGAGAAATGATAACTGATGTGGATGACAATGGGTTCAATGTTTAGTTATTTATGAAGTTGTTCGTTTGTAACGAATGGGGCTTTAATGATTGTCAATAAGTACTCGTTTTGAGAAACTTGTAATTGGTTGACGTTGGTTTTGCTGCATTAATCGAGATTGGGTATGCGTATAAAACAAGAGACTTAAGATGGCTTTGTAAATTATTATGTCTGTATAATGTGTGTATGGAAGTGTGGGTTATATGTATGTGGGATTGAGTAGAATCTATTGATGTATTTCAGTTGTAATTTTGTTTGATTAACTATGCTTTGATATTTTGTCGAGTTTAGTACTGTGTCAATGTTCAAATGTATTTAATTGTGCTGTTCGAGGATGGGGCAAATTATTGATACGTTGTTTAATGTAAAGGGACGAGAAGAAATCTGAGGAGTGAGAATGAATACTTTGGCAGCAGTTTTGGATGGGAATTTTTAATTTAGCTTAAATTAAAGTGCCAAGTTACATATTTTCAGTTGCATTACTGCTTCCATACAATTAGAAACTATTCTGACCATCGAAAAGGAAACTATTTACTTGAACAATTCTATACTCTAATGCATTAGTTCAAATTTGTATTGTACAGTTTTAAAACATTGAGTATGTCCGTAACATGAAAAGTACATCTGCATGTTGGGCAATGCCCCCCCTCCATCTCAACCAGATTTAGTCCATTTTATTTCTGATTTATTGAGCACAATCAGAGATGACTCCATTTTTTGCATCTGGCCATAAATGTAGCTTCACTAGGCACCCGTTTTGTTGAGGTACACTTCTGCAAGTAGTGCAGGGAGTAGACAGGGGGTTGCGTTGCTTTTTTAATAGAAATACTACAAAATACTATCTTTATTTTGTTTTATCATTGAATTATATGTAGAAAGAGTGTGGGGGATAAAGTCAGCAACTCAAGGAACATGCGAAGATTTGCACTTCTCCGTCATATGTCATATACAATATATACTGTTATTTGACGAAAATAAGTCAAATCAAACATTTAAAAAAGCTGCGTAATGAATTAATTATAAATCTGTGCGGTTTGCTTGATATATAAAAAAACCTGAATTCTGCTCAATGGACTGCTTAACAGACAAGGATCCGAACGTAGTTGCATTTAAGCCCTGCGGTAAGTGAATACGAGGCAGCCGTTATGACCCCGATAACTCCCTTCCACGCCAAAAAACCTATGTAGGCGACGCGTCGACAGGTGTCGATAAGGACCCGACACCTGCTCATTTCATAAAGCAGCTTACGCGACATGCAACATAATTACAAGGGTCGATTTGTCTAATTAAAACTATCGACCCGCGATTCGCTGCCCTCAGCGAACAGGACTTGGGTCTCCGTCTCCTCCTCCTCTTCCTCCTCCCTCGCTCCCAGCTATCCGCCCTCGCGGACGACCGCAACAAAGCCACGCACCCACAGTCCCCCATCCTCTCCTCCCACGAAAAAATAAAACAAAAATCCGGGGACGACGAACCGCCAGCGGGGCGGCGTGGTCCGTGCCACAGGTCGGCTGACCGAAAACAATGGGGGAGCTTAATCCAGGGCGCGATTCAATTTCCATAAGTTCTATTACTAACTAAGCCATTTCCCGCTAATTTGGGTTCATTATAGCTGCGACTCCATTAGCTGGCGGCTGCTACTGCAGCAGCCGGCGAGGTTCGGAGGTGCGAGGCAAGCCCTCCGCTCGCCAGATAACATTCAGTTGGGGAATGGGGTGGAGCTAAGAATAGCATTTGCGTTGGAGACAGGTCTCGTCGGAAAGAGTGTTAGTAGCAGTTTCACGTAATAAAATAATTTAGAAAGTCACGAACCGCTGATGATGGATGATCGGTTTTTAAGCACTTTTCGCAGAACCGAAATCGCGTGTCATATCGTGTGTATACGTGGGCCCAAAGTAGATAGGAATGGAAAAAAGCTACGGCACACTTCCATACGACTCACGTTCAGAGTTGGATGCTCCTTAGGGACTCTGAGGTGGTGCCACGAAAATCCACCACGTATCAATTATACACAACATATTAAACTTACACTAACTCGACTTGTTCAATTTGTGCATCACCGACGGCGCAACATTTGAGAACGAGAAATTAATTTTGAAGTGCCCACATAAACGTATGATCAATGGTTACAGAATGAGCCGCAAAAAATGAAATAACAATAATAATAATAATAATAATAATAATAATAATAATAATAATAATAATAATAAAGATCTTGCAATCGAGGTCAGTCAAATGTGGAATGTTAGAACAGAGATTGTGCCAGTAATAATAGGTGCTCTGGGCGCAATTCCTAAAGATCTTACGAAGCACTTGACTAAGATCCCAGGCTGCAGTAAGCACTATGATCCAGGATATCGTACTCTATGGTACGGCGCACATTTTGCGCAAGGTGTTGTAGAACCAAATAGATCACCGAATTTACACCTTAGGAAGCTGTGTGCAACCTGGTGTGGATTTTCGTTTACTGCCGGAACCCAAGATCATTCACCGTGAGAAAGGAAAATAATAATAATAATAATAATAATAATAATAATAATAATAATAATAATAATAATAATAATAATAATAATAATAATAATAATAAAGTTCTACTTTTAGACCACATCACTACCCTTTCACCCTACTCTCCTCCTTCTCCACCTTTACCCCTTCCCCTACAAATGTTTCCCTTATACCTCAGCTCCACTCATAAACCCTTTCGAGTTCAGAAGTAACCGGTTGACTAGGACTTATGGTGAGTGGCAAAACTATTCTCAAACACACGTTTCGTTCTCTCGCACTCGCATTCATAAGATTTTATTTTATTTTAATCTTTTTTCAATAATTATTGGAAGAAATGTTTAGTGTGTCATATAATAGGTGAAATTTTGATAAAGTAAATATAAAACGCATGTAATTCCCATTAATTAAAATTTTATTATTATGTAGTAGTATTTTAAATTTAATATGACTACTTTTATATGACAGTGTACTACAATACAAATTGATTTTAATAATTTTGCAATATTCTATGTGCAATGAATTTTATTGTATTTTATTTATATTGTGTAGACAATGTAGACCACCACATATTCTAAGTTTTTAGATGTTAACATGGTTCCTATTACTATCATTCTATACTATAAAAATGGACATTGCGTCCAACCGGGACGGTGAAGGTTAACTACTATAATGTGATATGTATGTATGTGCTTTAGATTATAGTTGTAACAGTACAACATATAACGTTTTAATTGTAGAAGGTATTTTGATTGCAGCATCTGAAGATGGAGATAATAATCTCCGAAACGTTATGTAATGTTTTGTAACTAGTACACTTACAAGGTGAGTGGCAAAATTTACATTTTTTTTCAAAATTCAAGTAGTATATGACTTAGTGTAAGGATCACAGAATTTTGAAAATGAGCACACAATTCACTTTTCCCCATAGCATGTCATACGCAGTTTTAACTGTTTTTTGACATAAAATAAATAAAAGGTGATTGTCAATAAAAACTTATTGGACACATTATTGTTATATCCCATAACGAATTGAATGGTAATCTGTACATTACGTATATTAAATATAAATTATAATAAATATAAATGTAACTTCATTTTCTGTGCACGTCTTCTAGAATTCAGTGGGAAATACAATTACTCAAATTATCGTTTCCATGTTGTCGCGGCAGAAAGTATTATTCCGAAGGACAACATGGATAAGAGCCCAAAATGTATTGCTTATTTATCATTGAAAATAGATTTTATTACATGGGAGCTTTTTTTTCTTTCTTTTTCCTCCAAAATTCAAGTAGTATGTGACTTAGTGTAGGGATCACAGAATTTTGAAAATGTGCACACAATTCACTTTTCCCCATTGCCCGTCATACGCAGTTTTAACTGTTTTTGACGTAAAATAAATAAAAAACATTAACATATATTAAATATTATTAATTTTATATAAATAAAACCTATTACTTCTAATATATTACAATATATTTTCGGGTCATTCATGAAGCTCCCTAATTGTTGCTATATCAGAATGTCATTGTTAATTTGAGATAAGAGATATGATGATAATAATAATAATAATAATAATAATAATAATAATAATAATAATAATAATAATAATAATAATAATAATAATAATAATAAGAGAGATGGTAAAGATCTGAAACTCAAACGTGTACAGATTACATTTCTCTTCCCCATGTCACATCAAGTTTTAACTGTTATTTAAAGTTAAATTAATGGATTAGAAAATAAAAAAATTACATGACATTACATAAACGGAAGGCCAGTGACAGTCGACCACTGAACTGACATCTAAACAACTTCTGAAATAGGAGAGGCAGTGGAAGTACACAGCAAAGGTCCGTGTGACCGAACGAGCCAACTAAAGCGGCGACCACTGACTATTGGCGTGCATCACCCAGCACGAGCAGCAGCGCGCCCACGCAACGGGGGGCGGGGCAGAGGCAGCCAACCGCCGGACCAAAATCTAGTAAGAATTCCTGGGATAGCGCGAGCTGGGGAATGCCGCTGCATAGTTCCGCTTGATTAAACGAGCCAGCCGAAAGCGACTACGCGCTGTATTGGTGTAGATCATACAGCATAAGCAGACGACGCGTGCCCCGGCCACCGCCCCACGCCCAGTGCAATGCGAGGATAACGTGGGGCGACCACCGCTTTGTTCTCCACTCGACCGCAGGTGCTGATCGCTGGCGCGGGAGACAGCGAGCTCATCGATCTTCACGCCCGCAGCAGCCGCCGCCGCCGCCGCCGCCGCCGCCACCGCCGCCACCACCACGGGATGAGCGAATATAGCAAGACCGATCCGCTGAGCGTTCAGTTTCTTACTCCAGCACACGCCGTTCCGCCCTCCGAAACTTTTCCGCGACAACCACATTTCAGATTGATAGGCGCCACGGCTGCTGCGTGGTCAAGGACACTTCTGGGCTCTCGTCTTTCTTTTTATTTACTATAGGGTACACTCTTTTTAAAGAGTTGTGCAAGCCGTTCTGACTTTACATTTTATTTCATTTATTGAAGGTACAAGCTTTTTAAAGTTATTAGTTCTAGAAAGTGGGTTGTTGAGGATGCCTGATCGATAAACACAGTGAGCACAATAAGAGGATTTTGGTTCTCCTGTTTAATCAAACCAGTAATTGTAAATAATTTATAACTCTCACAAAAATGAAAAAAGGAAATAAGAGTGCCCAAGGAAATATCACAAAACAAATCACAAACATAAGAACAATATCCACGCTTCAAAACAATATACATACTGTACAAAAAACTATATCTCTACACAAAGGATATTTGTTGAATTAATTCTACAGTCAATTTTGTTATTTATTTTTCTACAAACTCCACCTAATGTTTCTTCCTTCGCTATCCCTGTATGACATTACAAAATCTTTCAATAGTTAATTATTACGAGTTCATTGATATTTGTATTCCTAAGTTTCTTTCTCTTTAATATTAACAATATACAACTCATCAATCACGATCATGAAAAAACATTCAGAGAGTTTAACACAAGTTTTGTTTTTATTGAAACACCATATTTCTCCTTGGATCGACATATTTCTTAAGCAATACTGAAGTGTACTGTCCTTCCTTTACCGCACCTCGCCTTCAACTATCCGTCGGCGGTGTTACGGTACTTGGGGGGCGAGTAACGGTTCGACCTTGGTGAAGCCCCCATCTCGATCGGGTTTTTGTCCAGTTTCCCTGATCCATTGAGAAAATGCTGAGATGGCCCTTTGATTTGCTTCTGGACGTAAATATAGCTTCGCTATGCGCACGTTTTGTTGACCTTTCCTTTTGTTTGTAGTGGTAGTAGAGCTTAGGGTGAGTTTCTAGTTTGTTAGCAATACAGAAAAATCAAATCTGTTCGTTCGTTTACCGTTGCAAATAAGTTTTCTATAATTTGGCAACGAAAATATGTAGTTTTGGAAATGTTAATCTACAGCTTTTTTTTAAATTTATTATTATTATTATTATTATTATTATTATTATTATTATTATTATTATTACTTTTATTTTTTCATCTTTCAAATATTAATAGTTAAATAGTTGGGAAGGGATTCTGAAACTCAAGAAAGCGTGCGCCGATGATTTTCTCCTCCATACGTCACATACAGTTTTTTACTGTTTTTGACTAAATAAATAAATAAAGCCTTCCCCTTACAATTCGTGTATTCGGACACGAGGCGGCGGATAGCGCTACTGGAATACAATTTTTTCGTCGTGGCGCAACGCACGGCTTGCCTATCTGCTAGTGAATTGTTTCCATAGTTCGCGCGTCCCAGGAAACTTCGTGCCATAGTGAATACATGCAAAAAATGGAGTTTTTTAATGCCGTTTCGCGTCCTCTCTAATGACCTACACTAGGAGAGCCGGTGCTTATTTCCACCTGTTCACCATCGTTTTCTTGGCTATGAGGCTTACTTCTCTTGTGTTGTCATAAACGCTGTGGAGGATATCCCGACGTGTATGGCATGCTTGGTTCCCCGCTATGGCGATGTCCCCTCGTGGAAGCTCCTCGCCACGATGACCTTGGAAGGGCGAGCGACGTAGCCGCGGCGCAGATCCTGTTCATTTGCCGGAGTGTGTTTGCTCCTCGAACCGGACGTCCTTGGTAAAAAGCAACTTCGCTCTGAGCCATGAGTGGCCAGAAAAATTCAGTAATTACTATTAAGAAAAGTGTGTTCAAATAATAATTTTGTACTTGTATTTCCGATGGCCTGATTGCTCATTCAATTATAACAACAGAACTTTTTTGTCAGTATTGATGATATCATTATGTTTAGTGGTCTTTACGTAAGTGCTAAATTTTATATTTTATATAACATAGTTTCAATGCCAAATATCTAACTAGTGTATTGTATGTATACATGTTCCTGATACATGGCCCAAATGTTGTCAATTAGATAACTATACTTTAATTATACTCAATAATCATAAATAATTACCTATTCGATGTCAAGATGTCGATGTCATATCCGGTGTCATCCTTAGTATTAATGTTTGTCAATCGCGACATATTAAACTGATTTTCAATCGAGCAGCAGATACAAGGCTCTGCAGCGTCCAAAATTTAAAGAGCAATGCGCTTTAGTCAGAGCGGGCAACTCGAACGTTCGCCGAACACTAGCATGCGAAACATGGGACAGTAGCTGGCTCTCCGCGCCGTTTACGCGCAACTGAATATCTGCAGGTGTTGCCAGAGATTGCCAGGTGCCTCGCACATATCAACGTCACGCATCGCTTTCTGGTTCTGGGTAACTGTTGGCACCTGGCGTTAATATTTAGAACTTGTCTCGCAGCAGAATAGCAACAAATGTGTAACATTTGCATAGCGAATGAACGAGCCGAGGGCACGAGAGAAACCGAGATATAAAAGATGTAAATAACACAGAACGACCTACGTATGGTCATTAAACTTTTATTGGTGCGTGTGTGTTTTGCCGGAGCTATGAACACGTCATATTGAATAACCAGAAACAGTATTGATATTAACCGTCCAATGCCGTGGCAACAAAAGCTCCTGTTGTTCGTTCTTAACTGTTAAAACAATACTTATAAATTTTTAGTGTAGTTTGCACAATATCTCAAAATGAAATATATGTATGACTTCAAGTTGTCCAAAATAATAACTGTCCCGACCAGGATTTTGGTCAGAATTTCCTGCTTTATGCCAGTATGCTCTAATCAACTGAGCCCAACTGTTCAACTGAGCTAATCAACAACAACTAATGAACTGGGCCCACTGTTTTGCCCAGTTTTGATTGTTGATGGTCACTACACACTATCACCTAATTGAGTACAATAATATTTACGCAATACTGTACGCTCCGCACAGAAAATGTTACCGTTAAAGTGATGCCATAATGTAACAATATAATTCAATAATGTTTTAAACAACTTCGTTCATGAAATGCAAAACGTACAATGTAATATCAACATTTACAGTGCGGAGCATTTTTTGACGTATCTCTGCTAGGAGACTGTGTAATGACAAAAAGATGACTGTGTAATGACAATCATATATTTTTGTTGAATGTGATTAGATCTCTTTTGAGTCTTTCTACTCTCGAAACAAAATTTTCGACTCGACTGCGCGCAGAGGAGATAAGGATTTTTTTCTCCTGCTGACGTAACTTTTGAACAGTGGCGGCTCGTGGATTGGCTTTTTCACGCCCAAATTAATTCGGTGCAATTTCTCTTAAACATCTGTTAACAAGAGGGGAACACAAGTCATCTCAGAGCGTTTCCGAAACTTGGTATTTCAAAACACGCGCCGTTCGGAAGCTGCGATTGACAGTCCGCCGCGAATTCCCTTTGTGAAAACCAGCCGGAGCACATTCGGGAAATGTGGACGAAGAAACGACGTCGTAGGTTTCTGCGGGGCTGGAGGGGAAAGAGGGGGCCCACGGTGGCTGTTGGACTGGTCGGCCGATGATTATTATGTATTATTGTGCGAGTATTACTGTGCAGACACAGTTGCGATCTCAGCGAGTGTTTTTGATCCGTCTTGAAGATATAACATTCCGCTAGCACAAGTGCGACATTGAACGAAGGAAGTATGAGATATCTCGATACTTAAAAAAGCTCTCATCCCTTCCAATATAGCAGTTACTAGTCAGTACGCGAAAAGCGAAAGCATTGCCGTGCATTGTTGCATTCATAAGTATTGTGTTAATCGAATATTATATGCATATTATCCTGTATTTTAAGGCGAGTTCCAATTACAAATCTATTCCAAAGTAATGAACGTCCAAATGTATTTTCAACTTTGTGTTTCGTCACACAGTGTAGACGGCAAATTACGAGTAAAAATGTTTTGAGTCAATGTGAACAACATAGCGCATGCTATCCCTGGAAACACGGTTTTGTAACGAGCTGAATCAACACGCGTGCTGACCTCTCTGCTAGGAGTCCAACGCTAGTTCTGAAAAGAAATGGAAAAGTGTTCTGAAAAGAAAATGCCTCTAGATAGATGACTCCCCACATTCCCAATAGGCAGCGGTGATGCCGTATAGGGAGCCATTATAGCTGTATAGGTAGCTTTTGATTGATTGAGTTTTTCGTGTTTCCGGGCGCGTCAACTGCTTTGTTAGTGCAGTGCATGTTTTTCTCGGGAGATGGCGGTGATCTTCCCCCGCTGGATGGCGAGATCCGACGCCGACCTACCGTCAGCTAGTGGGGTTTCCCCCTAACCAGGACTCTCCCACCAGTGGGGCACCGCCCCAGCCGGAACAAGCTCTAAGCTCAAATCTAGCATCAAGCACTAGCATCATAGCACTAGCATCAAGGTCCAGTTTCCCTGATCCTTTGAGCAAATGCTTAGATGGCCCCTTAAATTGCTTCTGGACGTAAATGTAGCTTCACTATTCTCGTTTTGTTTAGCTCTCCATTTGCTTGTAGTGGTAGTAGAGCTGGGTGAGTTACTATTTTGTTAGCAATACTGAAAAATCAAATCTGAAGTTCTTTTACCATTGCAAATAAACTTTCTATTACTCCGGAACGAAACTATGTAGTTTTTCAAATGTGAATCTCGCGCTTTTTAAATAATAATAATATGTTTTTAAAATTTCATTTTTCAACTGTATTTCAACTATAATTTTATAGTTAAACTGTTGGGATGGGATTTTGGAACCCAAGAAAGCGTGCGCAGATGATTTTCTCCCCCATATGTCACAGTTTTTTTGCTGTTTCTTGACTGAATAAAAAAATCCTTGTTTATTTTCTGGCGGCAATAATTTTTTTCCTTCTCAATAAGGGGTTCAATAAGGGATTAAAAGCTGTAATCTCTGGCACATTTCACGCCACAAATAGTTTCTATTATACAAAAGCAAGTAATTATTGCGATGAAATTTTATCCGAATGCTTTGTTACTTTATTCACAGTTAAATTTGGTATAATAACAGAGCGCTTGTAGGGATTCGGAACCCAAGAAATCTTGCACCGATTGTACCTTTCTCCGTAAGTAATATAAACAGTTTTTCATTTTTTGACGTTAATAAATAAATAAGTAAATAAATAAAGAATTTCATTTTAACAACTATTTGACACATTTATAACGCAAAAAAGAGACAAAGAACTCAAGCAACGCATTACATTATCATTAATTGTATGCTGATTGTTCTACTACACTATCTTAAAAAGGTTGTGTATGGAAATATAAATACACTAAATATATCCAGAAATTTGGCATTATTTCTGATGTTCAATAACCAAAATAGATATGCTTTATATATTTACTGCAAGGATTAGTTGTAACTCAGTCATAACAGACCCTTAATATTTAAATGAAAACGAGTTATTCATATTCAGCCGATATTAAAGAAATATTAATCGTGTTCCCGTCGCACGTTTAGTTCTTGGCATTCTCAAACAAGAATAAAATTGAATCGCACTGTATATTATATTAAATTAAAGCTCAGTATTTATTTTCGGGATGAAAGTTATCATCCGGATTCGCTCGTTACAATAAAGTAATATAAACAACTGCACTCGCATTTGTTTGATGGCACATGGGTCGATACGTCAATTCGAGTCTTTCTCGAAAATCACCCAACAGATTTGAAATGAATGGTGGGCTCAATCGCTTTATGTCGACTTTATACGGCACGTTTGGATAAAAGACCGTAGTTAATAAAATGGTTGGGAGAAGAATGACCCAACTTTTAGTTCTCCATCTGAGGTGTAGTAAATTACACGCAAATCACATGCATAGGTACATGTTCTCTTCAAAAGGGTTTCTAAAAAATAATAATTCTTGAATATCTGGCCCATGACAGTCTTTAGGAGAAGTTACATTATAACTGTTGTCACAAATTTAGCTATATTATTTCCCATTTTCTCTTTAAGGCAAAGATGATCCATGAAAATGCAATAATACATCAGTCCGATTTCAGATTCTCAATAGAGAGTAAAATTTAAAAAATTGAATCAAAGAATCTTGATTTTGTAATCATGTTTACTTATGTGACGGTCTATTCAGAAGCGCCCAATATTAGACATTAATTATAAGAAGAACGCTTAATTTGCTTATGTAAACATGGAGAACAGTTGAAAGTAACAATATAGTGGAAAGTTGTCTTTTGTTTTCAAACCACGCGGTGGGAAAATCGAAGCGAACTTCAGGAGGAATGGAGACGCCTTGCGAGACACGTCGTGGTCGAGTCACTGAGAACTGAAATGTTTATGTTCAAAATGTTAAATATTTTAAGTGATGAGAAGACATATTCTTTGATGTTTTGTGTGGAACACTGAACGGGATGTGATCACAGAATTGCCGAGCAACAGAAAGGGGAATTTCGAAAAACATTTATTCATTTTGTAATCATTCAAATTTTATAACAAGGCCAAGAATGTTTTAACTTTTAAGATATTTAGAAAGATATATAGAAATATATTTAGAAAGCATTTTTCATAATCTAAGTAATTGATTTTAATCAAAGTCGTTAAGTGCACTCGTATGGATATTAAGAAGGTTGTATGAATGTGGAAGGAAGTATGTGTTGTAAATGTTAATCATACTGTAATATATATGTATTTGTTGTGTTGTTTTGTTCTATATGTACGATTGATGTTATGATTCGCAAAGAGAATTTCGCCAACATATGAAAAAATGTGTAATAAATCCAACCACATTTATTCGGTTTCATAATAGAAATTTTATGGAATTATTAATTTAAAGCGAAATGTCATAGCAAGTAAGGAGTAATTAAATTTTATACCTCTTCCCGAAGCAGTAATCATTTTTATTTCGATTTCCTGTATAGGATCGGTTTGCGTGCTCACGACCTTAAAAAATCCGTTGAATGGTGCATCGCAAATCACATTTAGAAAGAAAACAATAAATGATTACGAACGGTTTTGTTTATTTGTTTAATTTCAGGAAGGGGTTGTGAGGATATATATAAATAAATAGATATATAGAAACCATGACATTTAAGTGATGTAAAAACATGAACTTTCCACTTTCAGGTTAGAAGGTTTAACAGACAAATATTCTTCCCTGTTAGTGACACTGTCCGTCCGCAAGCGAGAATTTGTAACTCATAGAAACTTGTTAATTTAACTCACATTATTGTTAAATACAGTAAATAACTGAATGATTTAATTATGCAACATAAAACGAAAACAAGGAAAGAATTCGCCATTCAAACATATTCCTGTCACTTAGCAAATATGTTTATATAAGGGAGAATTTCATTATGGTAGTGAGAAATAAACATCAAATACTAATAAGTAGTGAAGAACATAAACATAATACATTTCTGGGTTATTTAATATAAAAAACGTGGCAAACATATTTTCGAACGAAGCCTCTATTTACTGCTTCGCGCCGCTTCCGCTTGCGCGTGTACACCCCTTTCTGGAGTTTAAGGGGGAATAAGTATGTAGTCAGGGGAAATCGCCCGTGCCCATAGGAGCGCCGGGTTCCCTAGGCTGGCAAGTAGCTCGTGTGGGCGCGGATTGACATGCTTGCACTAACCAAATTAAATGCTCTTTCCATAAAATTAATTTTATATTGAGCAAAGGTCATTAGAGACTACACTCTACTAATAAATATTATACACACTTGGAAACACGTTTCTACGTGACATAAAAGTATTACATTAGTGACTGACCAGTTGGAATTAACAATATAGCACTATATAATAGATTAATTAGAAATACAATTTAAAATACCAAAAGATAGTCAGTTATACAGATTTAACATTGAATGAATTTAAGAGAAATATTCCGGGCTGGTCGGCCATGGTCCAGTTGGCGTTGAAGGGCCAAACGTTTCGTCCACGACTGGTCAGTCACAAGCCAGCCCCCACTCTGGATACTGAGCCTGTGACCGTACCGCCACAGAAGGAGAGGCACCTGTGAAATTTGATAAAAGTTGATGATTTTTTTGTTTTTATCACTATAAATAAGATCGCACTTTGTAGATTCTTGTCGGTGAGTCGCATTCTTCTGTGGTGCATTTAAATGCCCGAAACGATGATTTAAATACCCATGCGCGCTGTGTGCCACGCCCCCTTTTTGCGCACTCTTTGCTCTTTTCCAAATATTACTAGAATAATATTTGAATTTCCCGGTTTTTGAAGGAACTTATTGTAGAGTCCTTGAAGAACATCTGAATGGAAATCATTGTGGGTAATATATTGTTACAGTGAGCGTCTTCCTTGAATACAGTGTCCAGGTGTTAGTCCTCTTATTTCGGTATAATAGTATTCTTGTAAAAGTTTCATTAGCGTTTTGTGATTTCATTTTATTAGCATTTTTAGTTAGTTATTACGATTTTTCATGAGTATTTATTTAGTTTTTTTGTTAGAAAGGTAAATAATTTTTAGTGATATAGTTGTAGTCTAGCTCGTAGTTGTTTTTGTTTTTTATAGGAAGAAGAAATAGAAGGGCGGAGCGGGGCGGAGCGGGGCGGAGCGGGGCGGAGCGGGGCGGAGCTGGGTGAAATGGGTCGGAGCGGGAGTCGGTTGGGGCCGGGGTGACGAGCGGCGGCCGGCAACAGGTGCGAGCAGCAGCCACGCCGGCCGTCCAAGCTGCTGCCAGTGGCCCCGCCCTCGCCCCCTCCGCCCACGCAGCCCCGCGCCGCGTTTCAGCTCGGTCAGCGTGTTGGGTGCGCACCCAACTGCAGCGTCTCGCCAACCCCCTTTGTGGCTTCTCTTTTGAGGCTGTCCCGCTCGCTCGGCAGAGTTCTAACCGCACGGCGCTCCCCTCCAAATGTTCCAAGCCTAACGCCCTAGATCATCATTCCACGAAGAACTTTCGTCGCCCCACGTTCTACGCCATACGTCCCACACTCTACACACCACTCTCTGTGCTTTACGCTCTTCGCTTTCATACTTTCACGACAAATTCTGCATGTCCAGTCCTCCGTGTCGAGTTCCCCGAGTCCAATTCTTCCCTTCTATCCCTTTTCCCCCGACGGCTTTGTCGCCTTATCCAACGCCTGACACGCCACTTCCACATGTCGCTCCTCACGCAACGGTCGACATCCAACATTCTACTCGCAACGCTGTACGGTCAGTTCTATGCCCATCACTCCACGCTTGTCGCTTTACACCCATCCCTTTATTCTCAAATGTCCACACTCAACTCAACCCAACACTCCACTTCTTATTGTCACCTTCATTGCAAAGTTGAGCAAATGACAGCGAAACCTGAGAAGTTAGAAAAATCAAAATGAAGTGAGGTGAACATTTTTTTATGGTTTGTGCAATGGAGAACCTATATAAACATGTCCTACAATGATGCACCTCTTGGGCTGTCCATCTCTGCAATAGAGATTTCAGTGGGTTCTCTACTGGTGATCGCACGTACTTGTCAGTGGTGATAATTTGGTTCGATATTCTTGACGATTTTTCAGTAAGTGTGTGTAAAGAATATCAAGTTTTTGACATGAAAGCTTTGAGTTCAAGTATTTAATATTATTTTACAAGTGAAAGACAACGAATCCAGAACTTAATTTTAGTAGGAAAATCTAAAAAAAATAGAGTTTAATATTTCAAACTTGCGTCTTATTGTCTCAAACACATAACGTTTTAGTTGAGTGACAAAGGATGTCAAGCTCCGAGCTCAGTTCCTTGCTATTGAGTTGAGATTAAAATATATTTCAACTGCTTTTATTCCTATGTTTTTGCTTCTATCTTCACAGAAATGAATTTTTACGGAAGAGATGGAAAGTGAAATAACGGGAATGAGTGTTACTCTTGAAATTTTTGTATTGCAGGTACGAGTTCAAAACCTTTGCGATCGAAAGGAAATAACATCAAGATAGAATGAGGTGTTTTAGGACGAGAGATACGGACAAAAAAATTTAATTTTTTGAATGAAGCGTGACCTAAAGCAAAACGTACGTGATCTGAAGTCACAATTTAAGTTGCAAAGGATGAAAGCTTGCAGAATAAGTGCAAAATTTTGGAAATGAGAGAATGGCTTCATTCTTACGTTTCGTTCAGCCAATATTCAGAGAAGAAATCTGGTTGCTCTGAAATTTCTTTTCAATTCAGTTCTCGGTGAAGACGATAAAAGTAAAGCGTTTTCAGAGTTATTTGTTTCATGAGAGGGTTCTCTCCTACTAATCAAAACAAACTCTCCCGCTAACGTCCACAGTAATGTTGTACTCACGGAAATCTCGCAAATCCCATTAAAAAAACGCCATTATCTCACAGCATACATTCCACGCCACTCTCGCGAAGATCTTTGTCAAAGGAGTTGACGCTCCAGGAAACGCATATTCGCTCACTAACTAGAGTATCCGGTCGGTATGGGATCGTCCTCTTTCTGGCGACGTCAGTTAATGTTATCGATATCGCCTCACTTTCATACTGTCCGTATTTATCAATTGCACAATTTTTCGAAAATATGAGTTCCTTTCGCGTAATTTTGCGTGAATATACTGGCTAGGAAGTATGTGCTGTTTTAGCACCACTAATTTCCCACAGTATTACATAACTTTCTCTTCTTAAAAAGTTCCTTCTTAAGGGCGAGAAAGTAATTAGTATAGCGTAAGATTAACTTCTTCCCAAAATTAACGATAAGTATGCTTTAATAATTTGGAGTTCCCGACATAACGAAAGGAAAGCATTTATTGACGAGCAATAATATGTGCTACGTCGTGTCATTGTACGTTTTCGACATCTGACAGTAAGATCACGATATCCTCTTCTGTGCGTGTCTTTCAAGAACAAAATATCACTACCACAAAGAACTCGCAAATCACTGTACATTCAAATACTCTCAGTCACTCTGAATGCTTCTCGCTGGCAAACCTCACAGCGGGCGGATTTGATAGTACGCGAGATCTACATTGTCCTCTGGCACAATTGCAGTATTGGCGGCTCAGAATTGAGAGCCCAGATGGCCTGTCCGTGTTAGCAATTGGCAGCAATGTTAATCTCTACCAATTTGCACTGCACATATTCATTCATTGCCTCTGTACGTGGCATCAGTGTTCCTTGTCTGTGCTATTATAAATGACACGAACATTGCCTAGCTAACCTGATCAAAGTCGTTAATCGCTACAAAACTCAAAACGTTTGTTTGTTAGTTTTGAGCTTTGAAGCTTCTGAGTCTTTCTAGTAAACATAAAAAGCACATGAAAATTTATCAACTGAAGCAAATAAATAATTATCTTTTAAACGCCTTCGTTAAGACACATTTAAAATTTGATATATTTGTTGAATTTCAGAACTTCAAGCGGATGATAAAAATTATTCCAAAAAAAGATTGTAAATCGTTAAACCAACATGTTTTACAAATTTTATCACAATCAAGGTACATGCAATGTTCTATACAAAACGTAGCTAGATTCATTTATTTCATTCTCCACATACATATGGTCAGCCTTTCCCGAATCTACAAAATTCATAAGTATATCGATCGCTGTATAATTTATCACCATTTGCGATATTTTCTGAAATCCTTACAACGCAATCCCATCGCTTGGGTGACTTGTGTACGATAGTAGTCAGCCACATCAGCAACATGAACAGAGTTCACGACTTTTTCGTTTAGGTTTTCGTTTATACAACTGAAACGAAATGAATGACGAAAACGTTCTAGATAAATAAAGTGAAGTTACCAGACAGTCATTGATAATGATTAAGAGGTTACAATTGAAAATATTATTTGGAAAAATACATAATGTCATGACGACAACGTGCCGTTAATCAGAGAAATTTATTATCTTATTTATACAGCGTGATTCAGTCTTCGTTGTTCATACAGCACTCGGCGATAGAGTGCACCGACTTATGAGTGCCAAAGTTAATAGTGCAAATCCTATTCAATTTTTTTTAAGTTTGATGCTATTGGTCATATTTTGCAAAAAAAGTAGACAAAATATTGCATTAAATTTTCTTCCCTGTTACTATTATTTTCTACGTATCTCACGTATATGAAAAGAGAGAGAAAAGTGAATTTCAGATAGTGTATCATATTTGCGGATACAATTTCGCATTTTCACCTCGTGTAACAGGGGCTCTACGAGTGTTCAAAATCTCCTCTTTTGTGAACGCAAGATAGACATCTGTGCCGCACGGTCTCCGTGACGCGCACTTACTTCGCAATAAGAGAAAGTTAGGTAATCGTGCGCCGGAAAACGGCGAATTTTCGGCAGATAAACTCTTATTGCCGGACCCTGGACACGAAACAGTGGGTAAATCCTGTTCCTGTACATGGTAAATTACTTCCTCTAACATGTGGTGTAGCCATAATCCATGTTTTATGAGTCTTTGATATCAAAAAAGCGAATGACGGAAAAACGTCCGTATGTCCGACCTTCTGAGGTCAACGCTAACGCCTACACCATTCAGTCGATTTTCCCCAAAATTAATATTCCTAATCAGCCTGAACGAACTCGAGGCTTTAGGAATTTTAAATAGAAATTTTGATTTATAAGGGTCCTTTACGTGAAGCTTCAAAAACCTTTTCAAAATGGTCTCAAAAATGCTCCAATTTTTTTATTAAACTTTATCCTAGGATAGAGTAAAGGATGCTTAAGTGGAAGGTTTCATGTTCTTTGAAATCCCCGATTTGTCGTAAATTGGAAAACTGAAATTTTTTTGGGGGAGGGGTCTTGCTACAACTACAATATTGAAGATAGAATTTTTTCCTTAAACAAAGTCTATTCTATATAGACAGATCTTGAAATAAGGTCTTCTTGTTTAATACTTGGAACATATGAGGAGTTTTCACGTAATTTTGCACAAGATGATTTAACGATTTTCATTTTAACAATATTTTCTCAATCTTCCAAATTTTTTGTTTAAAATTTCTCCTAATATGCATGAAGGTAAAATATATGGTACTAGTCCCATTTTCGGAGAACTCGCTAACTTTTCAAATAATGCAAAAAGTTAACATTTCAAAACTACAAAATTAAAGATCGAGATTCCGGCCTTGAAAAAAGTCTACAGTAAAAATCATCTCTTTAAAAAAGGTTGTGTACAATTGTTTTTTAAAATACGGGTAGGTTTTGGGTACTAGCAACGGACATTAAAAATATGGTGCTAGTCCTTTTTTGCCAAACGTTTCGTAGATTCGAAATTGGAAAAATTGAGCGTGGGAAATATGGGATGGAGACAATTGCATTTTTAAGCGTAGTTCCGAGTTGGAACCTCGCAACTACGTTAGTGGTATGGGTGACGGCGTGTTAACTCGGGAGACGGTATTCGAATCTCGGTGCTGAAAATATACTTCGTTGGTTCAAAACATTTTTGTAGGTTTATGTAGTAGTATAATTTAGCGGTGCAGTAAAAAGCGAATATAATTTGATTCACACCAAATGGGAGAAGTTCAAAAATGTTAAATTAATTCACTCAGGCACTACTTTTGCATAAGTAGATGATGTTTTAATTATTACTTACTCCAATTGTTTATTGACATTGAAAAATTCTTTTATAATAGCTAAAATTACTCCATAATTTTGTTTAACTACTTTATGTAACTTATTTACGTAATGTTTTTCTTCCCAGCAACGTATCGCAATATCAGCCTTCTGCGCCTCGAAATACGTATTTTCGAATACCAGGTTCTGGTGTACAGACACTTGAAGCGAAAGTAGGAAGCGAATAGCTGGAGAATCAGAACAAAAAATGCATTACAAGATAAGATATCCCAATAGAGCACAGTGGAAGAGAAACACAACAGTAACGTAAGGTACGTATAGAGTTTTCTCTAACAATTTAAAACACTTTAGGAGACAAATGTGAACACACCAAAGAGTTCCTTGCCAGTTGCCTGTCTATCTGTGCCTGTCTCCCTCAAAACATGTCGTGACATGAGAGATTAAAATTAAAGGTAAAGCAGCGTAAATATGTGGATTTTCGCATTAATTTTGTCTCCTGTGAGTAAAAAACACTCCATGCGAATTGGACGAATTTTTACTTTTATGAAGAGATTTCGGATTATTGAAGTATCGTGAGAATTTTTGTTGCGAGTGATGATGGAACCGAGCAACATTAAAATAAAAATGAAACGAAATCCAATACTGAATATAAATTTTCCTAAAAATGAAATATTTATTGCCATGTTTTGCAAGTATCTGTGAAAAAATCTTATCCAGTTTACCCATTACGCGAAAGTATCAAAAAAATTGTGATAGCATGTTTTAAAGGTAAAGTTTTGCGTCAACCTACCCCATTAATAGGTTACATTTTCATCCTCTTCTTGCCCTCGCGCCATAAACTTTATAAGTACTGATTTCTTCATATCTTCAATGAGAATCCTTCGCTTATAGCTGTCTCTTGTTTTCTCCGTTCGAACGCTTATCTGCCGTCATTTTTAAGGTGGTCCTACACGAGGAGACCTTTTTCTTTAAAAAAAAAAGTACTAGATAAACACCCTTGAAACACTTGAAGCACTGGAATATGTCTTCCCGAACTCGAGATTGCTTACTCATAGAGAAGTCACTTCAAGGTATCTCAAACGTTTTACATAAACGATTATTACGGAATAGCTTCTCTATATCACCGGTAAAAATACAATTTAGGGAGTTTTCCGAACTTCCATGTCAGAATAGATATCTGCCTTTAGCATGCAATTTCATTAACGAAACACTCTACTAAATCCAAACGGGCCTAGTTTCACATACACCAAATTTCAAACCTGTATCAAAGTTGAACCATATGTGGTTTTCTGGTAGACATGTTTCGATTTCAAAATCTTGGAGAAACGATGAGTAATTTATTATGTTAAAGTACACTGAATTGACAAATGCCAAAATTATTGAACAATGCCGAAATTTAAGCAGCAACTAGCGTTGCACAAAGCTTTGCACGTGACCTTCACCACATGAATACTCTCGACTTTCACGGGAACAGAATGCAGCTGCGTGCATCCCCCTAGTTGAATAATGCGTCAACCCTCAGCGACACGTGGATCAGCTATTAGTGCATGGCTACACAAAATTGTGTGAATGTAAACACTCCCAATCTTTGTGGAATGGAGCAAACGCTTGAAAATTCAAAACACGCAGAGGTCAGAGGACTACTCCAGTCTGTCCGCGCGCTCGAGAGGCCTACATCAAACACCATTGGAGGCTCATTGCAAGTCAACAGGGGGAGCCATTGAGCGCTCCGATGCGCTCCACATGTGGGCCCTGGAGGGGGAGGCTCGTGTTTTGGGGTCGGCGTGACTCATGTGCAGCACAGGCAGAGGCGGAGATGGATGCTGCGTGGTAATGGTGGCGCCGGTGGTGGTGATGGCGCTACTGGTGGAACAATGGCGGAAGTGACGGTGGCGAGTGTGATAGTTAGTTAATGTCTTATTTTACGTGGCGAGACTCGGGCCATCAGGGCCGCTCTTCCGTCTAACCACGCAAATTTCGTACATCCATTTCACCACCTAGCGGAGAAAGGAGGTATTATCTTGGGCGACGAAACAAGTGGATCTCAATTTTGCTCAGAGGCTTCTTTTAGGCTTGAGGATATTTTACATGCAATAAATCTACTACATGGGACAGCCGGCTTTACTTTCCCTTCGAAGGAAGGCGTAAGAAGGATTTTTTCGACCTTAAAAATCCAGGGCTTCGATCGGGTTTGATCCCGCAAACTCGGGTACAACAGTCCGGTACGCTGACCGTTATACCACCGAATCCGCGAATATGTGGTGATAGTGATGATAGTGGTATTACAATCGACATTGGGGGGGGGGCATTAGTGGAGGCGTCAGTGATGATTGTAATTTTGTAAGTCGTGGTGACGGTGGTGGGGTGGTGACTGGTAGCGTTGGTGGATATGATGATGGCGGTGGAGATGGTGACAGTAGCAACGGTCACTATGGAGATGTTGGTGGGTAGCGACAGTGACGGTTCTCATGGTGGTGCCAACGTTGCCGGTAGTGACAGTGATGAAGGAGAAGTTAGTAGCAGCCACTCAAACGATGACGAAGTTGGTAGAAGTAGTGACAATGACGGTAATAACGGTAGTGATAAAGATTGTGTGGACGGTGATAGAAGTGTTGGTATAGATTAAGGAGGTTGCAGTGACAGAGTGCGTTTTCAAGTGATGGAGGTTCGACATAACCAATAGCTAGTAGTAACTGTAGAGGTGATGGGATGGTCACGGCGGTATTGATAGCAGAACTTTATGAATTAAGGAGTTTTTATTAAAAAAATACAAAGTCGTAACTAACAGCTAAGGGTTTTAGAAAAGATTCATTAGTTAATAATGTAACATTAACTAAAAATAGTTAAGTAATACTTAATAAATAATACTTAATAAACAATAGTTAAGTAATACTATTATATAATTAAAAAAGTACGTGGATCACAAGGAATTCGAAAAACGTGTAAAAACAAACGTACCGTTTACTTCACTTCTAAACATCATGCCGTATCACCCGGTTTCCATATCTACTTCGGAGAATACAAAAGAATTTGAAGGAGAGTAGTAGTTAAAGCAAAAATAATGAAAAATAACCAGGATATTTTGTACGCTAGTAACAAAACTAAAGCGATGTGGAATATCATAAAAAATACAACCACATCATATCGATACCTTCTAGAGAATGTTGTTTAACAGGATAATGAAAGGGAAGCAAATAATCCGGAAAAAGTTGAAAATCTCTTCAACCAACACTTTTTTAGAATTGCGGCTGATCTCACGAGTGGGACTAAAACCACAAAATCCAACATTCTATGCTTTCCCAAAAATTTCCGTCACTGATTTTCGTTTCCGAAACTTCTTGCAACGAAATTCTCAGGATAGTCATTAAACTAAAAAATAAATATTCATCTGGTTTAGATGTATTTCCAGACTGTTTATCAAAAACTTGTGCACCTACCTTTAAACACCCGTTAATTCAGATTTTTAATGCTTCTTTATTGACAGGAATATTTCCAGATATTTTAAGAACAGCAAAAATTAAGCCTCTTTCTAAAATAGGAAACAAAAATGAAATTCAAAATGTATGTTTGGCGTTATTCGGTCGATAATCCGTCTTCGCCAGCCAGCTAACGGTGTCGCTCGTGCCTGGGTCTAGTTAAATTCCCAGGCTGGGGGGTAAAAGCAACATGAGGCGAACATGACGAATTCTCTTCACCGTAACTAGCAAGATCCGTCTCTTTGAGCTTTTCTTCGTCACACAGGAAGAGAAACTGGAAGGATTTTAAAGGGAAGCTACAACTCAATTTTTGCCTCGACCGGGAATCAGACTGAATTCTGATCATCAAAATGAAAAATAATACTTTTTAACGAAACAATGATATATAATGAGTTAATTTACATTTGTATAGGATAATTAAAAAAGACTTAATATGCCTGTAACGAGTAATGTATTTCAGCTTCCGGGTCAATGACCCATCTCGATCAGATTTTTTGTCCATTTTCCCTGATCCATTGAGAAAATGCTGAGATGGCTCCTTGTTTTGCTTCTGGACACAAATGTAGCTTCACTATGCGCACGTTTTGTTGAGCTCTCGATTTGCTTATGGGAGGAGTTGAGGATCAGTTGCTAGCTATGCAGAAAAATTAAATCTGCAATTCGTTTACCGTTGCAAATAATTTTTCTATAACTAGGGAACGAAAATGTCTAGTTTAAGTTTTTTGTCTATGTTGATAATCTCTCGCTTTTCTAAATGTTGTTGTTATTATGGTTATTATTATTATTATTATTATTATTATTATTGTTTTTGTTTAAAATTTTAACGATTTATAGTTGAAATGTTGGGACGATGTTGGATGAATTGATAAATGTTTTAGATGGTCCTAGGCAGGTATGATTGAGGGAGCAACTTCATGGTTAATAATCGTAATAACATTTTATTACAGAATTACTAGAAGTCTGTAAATGTAAAAAAATACGAGAATACACAATCATCTCCGTAACACCAGAATACACCGTTATTTACACTTGATTAATCTTGTAAACAGTATATACTTATTTACAGTTTGTAACTCTTTTAATCACAGTTCAAAATTAACATTATTTTCCTAGCAACACATACATGTCTACACACATTACGTCTCTTTTGCTTTATGGAGTAGAATAATTTGGATACGTACGCGACTTAATTGGCATCTTTGCACACTCACGGCTTCGTAGGCAACATCCTACATGCAACTTCTAATCATGATCGTAACAAACGGCAATTTCACGTTATAATCACGATTCAACCTACACGTCTGTGGCGTTAGTGACTCTGGCACGTCCCCCTCTTTGCTCGTAATTAGCTTCATTGCAGCGAGCCTAATATTGCCGTGAGCACCGACAGAGTCTCTCAACCCAGTCAGATGTGAAATAATTCACTTCACATGAATGTTTGAAATATTTGATTGATTTTTTCGTGTTTCCGTGCGCGTCAACTGCTTTGGTCATTAGTCACGTAAGTGTAGTGCATGTTTTTCTCTCTCGGGAGACAGCTGTGATCTTCCCCCGCTGGATAGCGAGATCCGGCGCCGACCTACCGTCGGCTACCCAGCCGGGACAAGCTCTAAGCTCCCAACCAGTCTCAAGGAATGTGGTAGTGTAGTGCATGTTAGCGTAAGTGTGTGTGTAAGGGGAGAGGACAGGACAAGGAAGAGGAAGGACAGATCGAGCGCGGTCCGTGGCCCGTTTAGTAGGGTACTGCTCAGGCATTCGCCTGGTGTTGATCGGAGAAACCACGGAAAACTACCGATCAGAGCAGCCGGCCGCTAGAATTCTCCTCCAGACAGCCACTGAATTCGACCTAGAAAAGCTAGTGTCGAAAATCCTGTCGCCGTCAGGACTCGAACCTAGGACTTCCCGGTCAGAGGCGCTGCAGTGACATCAGTTGATGCACTGAGCTACCGCTCCCGGTATTGAAATATTGAACTTAGTCGTATTTTTTCAATGAATATGTATCCAATAAAATATCCTTTAGCGCGTAATCACCTTTAAAATACTATTTTACCATTCTATTGGTAACACATGCCCTGTAAGTATGTGGATCAGTAGTACATATTCCATTAGAAGTCCACTATCTCCCACGCCGCGATCGAAAACATTCTCACCTTGATTGTACGAGCCAATGAGACGTAATCAATGCCGTTCGAACAGAATGTGGCTCTGGCCTTCGCAGCAGCGCGTGAGCGAAGAGGCAGGGGAAGGGGGCAGGGATGGGGTCGGCGTCACAGCGGATGTTGCCTCCCGCGTTGGCCTTGGGACGCAAGCGCCGCACAGTGTACTGATGTACAATTTTAGGCGGACAAAATTACGATGTCCGATTTATGATTACAAATACTCGATATTTCCGCTTCCTTATAGCGTAAAAGCAGTTTGAAAACGATTTAATATATAATGGTGATTAATAGGGAATTTTTCAAAAATATTACATTATCTTTCTGGCTTGTAAAGTGATTTGTCATAATTAATACACAATAAAAACATTGATTAGTGATTCCGGGTGAATCAACTTCTAACGTCTTTAGTCCCATAAGCGTCGTGTATTTTTTCATCGGGAGGTGGCGGTGATCTTCCTGCGCTGGATAGTGAGATCGCCTGCTGGGAGGGGGCTAACCAGATATCTCCCACCAGCGGGACGCCGCCCCAGCCGTTCTGAGGACAAGGTCTAAGCTCCCGACCGGTCTCTCGACATGTGTGGCAGTTTAGTGTATATAAGGGTACGTGTGGTAAGTAAAGCATGAGGATAGCACAAGGAAAAGACAGGAAAAAGCGCGGTATATGGCACGTTTGTTAGGGTACTGCTCCGGTATTCCCTCTGGTGATTTTTGGAGAAACCACGAAAAATCACCGATCAGAGCATCTGGCCGCTAGAATTCTCCTCCAGACAGCGAATTAAACCTAACTAGTGTGAAAAATATTGTCACCGTGGAGATTCGAGCCTAGGACCTTCATGTCAGAGTCATTGCGGTGACATCAGTTGATACCCTATGCCCTGGGCCATATATTCTGGTCAATAGGTTGACAAATCATTTGTCTATCATGCCATTATCATTAAAGTGTGGTGGAATTTATCTGGCCGCGTATGTTATAAGATGTTATATGTTTAAAAAATGTTATATGAAATGTATTGCAAATTCCTGTCAGGTTTGCAGAATCAAAACCAATACCTTCTATAGAGAGGAATAAATAAAATCCGCCTCAATAGAAGATCAGCAATTCACTTCTGTATTGAGTGCTTGTTTTCGAATTTGTATTAGCGTTCTAAGAAAGCTCCATTTAGATCCATTCTGCTGTTGAAAAGTATTATTGTTTTCTCACAAAGTGTACAAAATTTCAGCTGCGACTGAATGCAAAATCATCGTAATTATGTAATTTGGGCGAGTATTGGGAGAGGTCTAGTTATGAGGTATTTTAATAGGTGAGCAAAAGTTCCATTCTGGGAACGTGTTCAGTTTGTGTGTGTGTGTGTGTACGCTTCATTTAAAGCATGTGCGACAAAAGAAAAGAGATTTTAGAAGAATAAATTTAAATGATCTTGGGAACAAAATAATGAAGTATCCAAGAACATCACGATAAAAGAAAGCTATACCAGATAAAGTTGTGTGATCAAATGAACACACAGTGGACTTACTTTGTTCAAAGTTCAAATGCTAGTAGTCATTATCCCGAAGAAATAAACAACCATTTTAGGGTGCAATTCATTGCTATCCTCTTCTAAATCTTCGATTAGAGATCAATTTCCAAAAGCCAAAAATTTACTTCAAGTAAGTTGAAGAACGTGCAAAAGGATATGATGAACAGTGGAATTCACGAAAAAATGGGTAGCAAGAGATAAGATATTTTGAATAGGTTAAATCTGTAAAATAAATAATTTGTCTATTATAGATTACTGAAATTAAGATAAGAATGCTAATTTGTACGTGAAAGAACTTCATAGAAGTAAATTGTAAACATTTGAGAAAAATATTTATTATTAAATTCATAATTATTGTACTAATTTTCAAATTCAACACTTCATTTTTTTCACAAACATTAGTTGAAAGCAGATTTGGTAGTGTCAGCTACTTATAAAATTCATATAGAACATACCTTATGTATGTTTTCAAGTAGTTTGATTCCTGTCCGGTTAGAATGCCATTTTCATCCATTGCGCGCCGCCAGGAGAAGAAAGCTGAACGCGCAGGCACAGCGAGGCAAGCTCAGAGGGAAATGGGCCACAGGGTGGGATGCAGGAGATACTTCCTTATTTACTTTACGTCAAAAAGTATGTGACGTGCTACTGTGTGTGACGTGCTACAGGGAGAAGTGAATAACGTGCTGCAGGGATGTTGGGAGAAGCAATGTTGCGAGTGGTAGGAAGCGCGATGTGTGGAGCGATATGGAATTCGGTGCGGAGAGCGGGTTTGGAAACCGGGATGGAAATGGGAATAGGAGGGAAACGGACGAAAAAGGGAATAGAAACAGAAATGGGAATGGGAACGGATGGAACGGAGATGGAAACGAAATGAAAAAAATATGGTACGGACGGGAACGGGAATGGGAAAGGGGATGGAACAGATTTGGGAATGCAGATGGGAAAGGAAATAACAATGGGGATGTGAAAGAAGTTAAACGTATGAGCGGAGGGAAGACGAGATGAGGTCACTGGGAATGAAAGAGTGTGGCGTGTGGACGACATTGTGGGCGAGGGCCACGTAAGAGTGGTGGAGAGGAGGGGAAGTAGGGATAAAAGGAGCTGGAGTGTGATGAATGGGGCGGGCACGTAGTAGGTCGCGAAGAGGAGGGGAGTTCGCGTTGAGGTTCGGGATGAAAGCTGCTGTGCGGTTTAGACGGCGGTGTTCTGTGTGATGGCGAATGCAGGGCGCAGTGTGGTGCGCGTCCCGTAACGCGATGGTATTGAATCCAAGGAAACGTGGATTGCTGGTTGTGAGACACGGTGTATTGGCAAAGTGGGAGGGCATGTGGGTGTCGAATGCAGGGCGTGATGTGGTGCGGGTTGCGTGTCGCAATGTAGTACGGGTTGCGTGTCGCAATGTGGTGCGGGTTGCGTGTCGCATTGTGGTGCAGGTTGCGTGTCGCAATGTGCTGCGGGTTGTGTGTCGCAATGTGCTGCGGGTTGCGTGTCGCACTGTCCTGCGGGTTGCGTGTTGCACTGTCGTGCGGGTTGCGTGTCGCGGTGTGGTGCAGGTTGCGGGACAGGGCATGGGAGCGGAGTGCGGTGCCGGTGCGGGTCGTGATAAAGTGCGAATATCATGTCACGGCGTGATGAAGGTTGCAGGACGGAGTGTGTGGGCGGAGTATAGTGACGGTGCAGTGTGTGGTGCGGGGAGAGATGTCGTGAGGTGCGGAGCGAGGCGGGGACTGGGCAGCGAGGTGCGCGAGTCGGATCGTAACCAGAATGGGAAATCGGTACAATGAGCCGGCTGCGTCCACGCTTTCGGTGCATTGGCACGAGAGCTCTGTCACCACGAAGCGCGTCGCCAGGGTCTGCTTACCTGAGCGATTGCTGTGGCTGAATTGGACACGGCGTCGGAGAGGGAAACGCGAACGGTCAGCAAGACGGGGTCCCGCGGGGGTGGAAGGCGCAAAGAAAACGCCAGATGAGAGTGAGAGAGGAAATCAGAAATTGGGCGGTAGGCGATGGGATGCGAAACACACCGGTCGAAACTAGATGATTTGCCGATGAAAATGGAATGCATTACGCGGCAGGGAATTGAAGGAACGCTCTTGTATTGAAAAGTATTGTTTCTTGAATCTTTATTATCTTTTAATATTTTACTCTCGTGTTTTTCAACACGAAGAACTATCCGATCAGTTGAAATAAGTGGAAATGTACATAAATCCAATCTTCAATTAACATTAAAAATCATCCCATTGCATTTCTTTCAAACGAATCTCTAAACGTTCCCGACACCAATGCGAAGAACAAACTGCGAAATTTTCAGATAAATCGGTTGAATAGTCATTTGGTCTATAGAGCACAAATATATGAATTTCAAATTATTTTTCATATTGATAAAATATTTAATATTTGAATATAATGAAAACTTATTTAGTTATATTCTCTTTAACAGCGTGTTGTACTTTGAAACTGTTCATTGGTAGATGCTCCTGTACTATCATTAAATATCGGAAACAAGATGTTTTTTTCTAGATTTTTTTTCTAGAAAAATTCTGCGTCTCTCATCAACTACAACTATTTGTGTCTCTACATCAAAGATGTTCCCAGAAAATGCTATGTCACTGTTACGCTCGTCATTGTCACAGTACGATACGCGAAGCAATGGAATATAGTGCTTTACTGTGTCCAACTGACGCACGTTGGGTTGCGATCCCCGAACGCCGACACGCAGCGTCGGTTGACCTGTCACGCAGCGGAAAGTGGACATCCCGTGTCCCTTGACACAGACGCGTCAGGGCTCTTTATGGAAGAGTCCTGGAGGATATTGCAGCTTGAATCTTCTTTTAAAACTAGCAATAAATTTCACATCAGATGGCATACTTGCTTCCTACTGTTACCCTAAAGTGAGTGCTCATGTTTTATCAAAATACATAAAGTCTTTCTGTAGGTTCTTCACTCCCAAAACCGGGGAGAACCGCTTCCGGACAGGCTTCGGCGTTTCGCTTGAAGTGACATATGAAAAAGAAACGTTGTCGATGCAGGGTGTCTGAACTGAAGGTCCTAAAGTTAATTTGTAAATAAAACACAATCGCAAATTTATACAGAGAATGGTCCGTCGCAATGGTCAGCACTGTCATCAGATAAGAGCATCTGGCAGCACTGAAGAGTGTTTGGTGTTGCGTAAAAAAATGACAAATGCGTATGAACTATGTCCTACCATAAACTATGTCCTCGCTGTGTTATTTTCCCTTATTCGTTGTTAAAAACAAAACCGTCGCGGTTGAAGTTCCTAAACGGCGTTTCTTCGGAGTTTCTTAAAGGTATACAATCAACTGGGAGAAGTAATATTTTCACAATACGAAATTCCTCCGTTTCTCTTAATCATTCGTTTGCACGAAAAGAAACAATTTTCAAATGATAACATGTAATTTTAATATGTTTACTAGCCGTACATACTCGAAAACATATTTGCGCTTTTTAATTAGTTGTTTAAAACATTCATGAATGTCATGACTCCAGTTTCTATCACATACGTTCTTAATGCAGAACTGTTAATATCTTCTTGATATTTGGCATTTCTTCAAGAATTGTTCCAATTGCATTCGTGATTATCATTTAGTCAATGCATTTCTCGTCCCTCTACCCTCCAACATCCCTTCCAAGGTGATTCGTAAATGTTTTATCCATCTGGCCTGATGACCTGTCAAAAGACTCCAAGCAAAAGGCTTGGAATCTTGATTCACACCAAATGGCAGAGGCTCAAAAATAATAAATTAATTAACTCAGACACTATTTCTGCATAAATTGAAGATTTAGTAAATATAACTTACTGGAATTGTTTATAGTCATTGAAAAGTTATTTTATCATATTTAAAATGACTGCGTTACTATGCTTAGCCACTTTAAATAACAAATTTACGTAAACGTTTTTCTTCATAGTAACGTGTCGAAATATCAGCTTTCTGCATCTCGAAATACATATATTCACACACCAGGCTCTCGTTTACTGACACTAGTACCTTATGGCAGACTGCCACATCTCATCAACGTTCAAATTTCCTCCTCAGCTATTCGTCATCCAACGTACGAGCAGTACAAAGTGCAGCAGCGAGCCTTGCGCGTAATCTACTCTGCTTTATGGAGGGCGACTAATGAAGGCATCTGTGCTCCTTGCAACGGCCGGCCGGCCGGCCGGCGCGCCGCCCCTCGCCAAGGGCGCGTTATTGTGGGCGTGCCACGCACCGGCCTGCCTGCCTGCCTGCCTGCCTGCCTGCCTGCCTGCCTGCCTGCCTGCCTGCCTGCCTGCCTGCCTGTCGGCCTGCCGCGCGCCATCCAGCATGTCCAACGCGTGCCGCCGGGAGGTACGGTTGTAATATTTACTCACTGCCCCCTTCATGACCACCTGCATTGTTCGCAAACGTTGCTTGTCTGTCCAAGTGTGTATCTACCTACATAACATGCGTCATGAGAATATAATATTTATTATATTTATTGTATCTCTCCATCTGCTACTCTTTCTCTTTTTCTTCCTCTTCTTCGTCATTCTTCTTTCGCCCTTACTCCTCTTACTTTTCTTCTCTCCCTTCCCCATCTTCTCCCAGTTTCCCTTCTTCTCCTCCTCTTCTTCTCATTAACCTCGTCCTTCTCGATGTCGCCCTCCTCCTGTTCGCCTTCATTCCCGTCCTCTTCCTCGACCTCCTCATTCTCCCATTTTCGCCGTGTTTCCTCCTCGCCGGCTTAGGTAGATCAGAGCATCAATTGACGTCAATACAGTGCCTCTGATCAGAGATTCTATCTTTACACTCCGACAGTGGCAGAATTTTCGACACTAGCTAGGGAGCTAGGTCAAATTTAGACGCCAGTGGAGAATTCTAACAAGCAATTCCTGTGATCGGTAGGTTTTTGTGGTTTCTCCGATCAGCACCTGGAGGTACCTTAACAAACGGACTACGGACCACGCACTAACATACACCTCTCATGCACTACAATACCACACACGTCATAACTAGGTCTTGTTCCGGTTGAGACGGTGCACCTCCCGTGGGAGATACCTGGTAAGGGGAATCCTGTAAGGGACGTGCAGGTCGGTGACGGATCTCGCCATCCACCGAAGAAAAATCCCCATCTTCCGCTAAAAAGAAGAATGTACTACACTTAAGGGACTTATGACTTAACGAGTGGACCTGCTCGGAAATATCAACCAATCCTCCTTTTCTGACACGTCCTCTTCTTTGTCGGCTACCTCTTCCACCTTTTCTGTCTTCTTACTTCTTCTATTCCTTTTTTGTTGCTTTCTTTGAAACATTTTTTCAATCTTTCTCTCTGCTACTCTCGTTTATTCTTTCATCCATTTTCTATTTGTATTTTCCCTAAAATATTCCTGGATATTGTTTTTCTTTACATTTGTTAATTTCTTCCTATTCGCTTTTAAGTTTCTTTCATTTTATTCCTGGTTGCTTTCAATCCTGCGATCTGTCAGTTTTGTCTCTGACAATATGTGTAGTGTTGAATAATGTTTCGAACTCTTGACCCGTATATTGGCTTCAGAATTGTTGACTAAAGAATGGTTCTTTCACTTGTTCATTGTTTTAATATTTCTGTAATTCTCACTCATTAGTTTTGTCGGAGCAAGCTCATGAATATACTTAATTTATAAAGGTATACTTAATATGCACACTCTTGTCATATACTAGCAACCCAGCTATGTAAAAACTTATAACTGATTTGTATTCTCATATTTAATCATTTCCAGTGTTAATATCCAACCACATGGCTATGATGTAATATTCCGTAGTACATGCAGCGTCGCCCGATCGGAATTCTACGAAGCTACCCCCTCTCTCCCTGTCTCTGTCTCTTGCGTAGCCACATCAAGCGCGCAGCTGCAGGCTTCGCCAAATTCCTAGAATCGTCATGCAATTCGCTCGGTTAATATAAGCACCCAACACCCCCACCAAAATTCATAATTCTATTTTGTCATACGCTCACGCATCTTCTTTAGTTATTAAGTAACCTAGCTTATGACGCTTCTAATTTGCAATAAATGAAAGCTAAGTTGATTTGATTCAAGGGAATTCGTATCGCGAAATTCTCTCTCCCTCCCAGCTTCGCTTAACGAACTCAAAGGTCGAGTTCCCATCTTTATACAGAGCAGGCGCATGTCCCTGCGGATCGTACTTGTAACTATTTCATGCATTCACGTTGCAATCTCTAAAATGTGCGTGTGTGCAACAATCGTTTTCAGAAGCTATTTTATTTACTCATTCAACAAATTGTATGTATATTCTGCATGGAGCTAAATTCTCAGCGTAAGCTGCTGCGTTCACGGACAGCGAACGCGCGTCTCGCTCGCTCCCACTTATGCTTTTGTCAATTGCGAAGAACTCACGAACATAATCTTCAGTCTATGTGTGGGTGCAACAGTCACTTCCAATGCAGCGCGCCGTATATTGACTGTGACGAACTGCTCAGCATGCCTTGTGAACCGATGTTACATGCGTAGTGCAATCGCTCATGTTTCCAACTGCTTGGATTAATGAACAGCGCTGTGTTTATTCAGTAAACAATGTAATTTCTATTCATGTAACTACTAGAACACAGTGCGCGGGTATCACATACCATTACGCAATTTTAACAAAAATACGATCACTGCATCGGTAGCGGTAGCTCAGTGCATCAACTGCAAGCGCCTCTGACCGGGAAGTCCTGGGTTCGAGTCCTGACGGCGGCACGATTATCGACACTAGCTTTTCAGCTAGATCAAATTCAGTCGCTGTCTGGAGGAGAATTCTAGCGGCCGGCTGCTCTTATCGGTAGATTTCCGTGGTTTCTCCGATCAACACCAGGCGAATGCCGGAGCAGTACCCTACCAAACTGGCCACGGACCGCGTTCTGTCCTTCCTCTTCCCTGTCCTGTCCTCTCCTCTTACACACACACTTACACTAACATGCACTACACTACCACATATTCCGGGAGACCGGTCGGGAGTTTCGAGCTTGTCCCGATAGGGGCGGTGCCCCGCTGGTGGGAGAGTCCTGGTTAGGGGGAAACCCCACTAGCCGACGGTAGGTCGGCGCCGGATCTCGCCATTCGAGGGGGCGGAAATCACCGCCATCTCCCGAGAAAAAAATTTGCACTACACTAACGGGACTAATGACCGAAGCAGTTGACGCGCCTGGAAACACGAAAAAATCAATCAATCAACGAACTCTGCGAATTGCTCTCGTAATAATACGGTTGCTAAGAGCTACACAACCGTGATCGTTCTCAGTCACAGGGACTTAACTGCAGTAACCATGATGTACAATTGTACGCTCTTTGGTGAGAAGCTGATTTACTAATTCTGAGCTGCGAAGTCTGTATTGGTGACATGAAGTCTCCCACGTACGTGCCATGCCACTACAAACCGCGTGAGATCATTGCCCTGCCGCAGCGTTGTACACCGCCTGCCCGCCGGAGCAGTGTTTTAGGCGCACTTGCTTCCTCTCTAACAGGAGTTGCCATACCAATTATCATGTTTCTCTTGTCTTTTCAGCATACTGCACATTCTAAGTTGACTTTCAATCTAACCACATTCAGTGCGTTTTAATGTGCACAAGATGTTCACCTCCATTTATGTCCTGTTACTTTATCAATGCCTATAGCTGTTTTGCTAATCAGCTGATTGAAGTGTTCAATGCTTTCAATCAACTTTTAAAGATAACAAACATTCTAATTAGTGGGCATTCAATTATTATGTAATTTATGTAACTATTCAATAAAGTTAAATTATATTAAGTTAAGTGAATTTCATATCTTATGAATATCCCTCCACGATAGCTCCATCCCATTAGAGCATTCAAAAGTATATTTCAGATAGATCAAAGCGCCTGTTAAGCTTACGATAGAATAGTAGTCCTTCAATTTCATTCTCAGTTCTCAAGTGCTCTTGAAATACAGTTCATCAATTAGGGATCCCTTATTTGACATAACTCTATTCGAAAAGGTAGTTCTAAAGCATTTTTCAGTGTAAGCTACCCTGCTTAGCGGGAGGCCCTTCCCAACATTGGTTGTTAATGGCTAATAATAATAATAATAATAATAATAATAATAATAATAATAATAATAATAATAATAATAATAATAATAATAATAATAATAATAATAATAATAATAGTAATAGTAATAACAACAACAACTCCGTCTAGGGAGCACTTAACCTTGACGTTGGTGGGGGAGCTTGAGTACTCCCATGACCCTGAGATCTATGCCGGAAGTAGCATAGTTAGTGGTAGGGCCTCCCTTGCCGAACAGGTCGAAGGTCAGACAAAGAAATATTCCAGGAGAGGATCTCGAAGTCAAGAATGGGACTGCAAAGCGCAAACTCCAGGAGAGGAGTAAGTCAAGACATGAGGGAGTAAGCCTCCGACATAGCGAGGAGGATATGTAGGGCAGACAGGGCTCTATAGGCGCGAGGGGAGCCAGCTTGTGGGAAAGGTATTTGACTACGTGGCTTCTGCGCATCCTAGAGGTTTATAAAATTATTACATGTTATAATTATTATTACCTTTACTAAATTTCCTTTCTAAGTGTATGTCCGAATGGAACACATTTATACCCGTTAAACATGGTATTTAATCGTATCAGACCAGAGAAATTGAGATCCAGCGAGGTATGCTTCAGACAGTTTGAGCGCACTTTGGTTCTGGATCTCCCTTATCTCGCTAAGTGGAATGATTAAAGTCTGGATGTATAAAACTACTGTATAAACTGTACTGTATAAAAAGAAAGTAAGATATTTGCATATCACATCAGTTTTACATGTATGACCGCACACCCCATGCAAGGAATAAAGACTAATTGCCAAGTGAACTTGCCCTCGTAACAATTCAATGAAAATATCTGCGTGGAATTTGGTTTGGATAAATATGCGATACCAAATGTCAAACATGGTAAAGTCCAAATGAGGACAGCGAATTATAACTCTCAGGTGACGCCTTAATACAATGGCTAGACAATTAAGACACATATAAATCAATATCTGAGGATGTTGCAGTTGTTGGAAATATCTGACATGAATATCAGAAATCGGAGGAAAAAAAGTACTATCCAGAGTAAATAAAATTTATAAAACAAGCATCGGCTCAATAAATAAAAATGTCTGCAATTAACACATGGAATATTTCTGTAGCAACTTCGGAGTGATAAAAATGGACGAATATATCTTTACAAGTTTCGACAGAAAATTGAGAATGGTGCTTACCAAACAACGACTCCATCGTCCATATAGTTCAAAACAGAGATTATATCTATCTCGAAGTAATGGAGGCAGAGGACTATTGAATTCGGAAGCATTATATCGTCAATACAAAGAGAAATTACGTCACTATTTTCTGTCAGTTGATTCTACACTTCATAAAGCAATTTGTTCTTAGGAAAAAATATCAGACCATTAAGTGTAGCCCAAGAGAACAGAGATTTCCTACACTTGATAGCCCAAGTTCGAATTAATGTTTGGAAGACAAAAGAACTGCATGTCAGGTTTATAGCAACGTTGAGTTCTGAGGATATTGATCTAAAATTGTCTACAGCGAATAGCGGATCATTATGGTAAAACAGAGGGATTCCTATTCTCCATACAACACAAAGTGTTTAAAACCAGAGCCTATCAAAATATGTTGTTTGTTAATATGTATTGAGTCAAAAGATAAATAGCAAATGCGGATTAGGTGAAACTACCAATGAATCTATCCAACACATAGGCAATGGATGTCCAGCTTTGGAAAAAACTGTATACTTACAACGACCTAATAATATGGCCAAAGTTCATCATACACTTGCAAAGAGATGGCAACTAGTAGAACATGAGCAGCCGTATTATAAGTGTAAACCTGAGAAAGTAATGAGTAATAGTGTAGCACGAATACTGTGGGACAGCGCAATTATAACTGACAGGACGGTCGAAGCAAACAAACAAGACATAGTTTATTTGATGAAATAGCAAAAACATCTATGATTATTGATGTTGCAGTTCCTAAAGACAACTTAGTGTCAATTGTTGTTGAGAAAAATTGAAAATACGAATCAGTAACTGTTGAGTTTAAGGATATGTACAAATTGCAGTGTGGAGAGGGTATCTGTGATAGTACCGACAAATGGTGTAGTAAGGACGAATTGGCAAAAGGTTGGAAAAAGTCTGAGGTTACAAGAAAAATATCTCAGAGCAATGCAAAAGGTCGCGATACTGAGTACAGTAAGCATCACCACAAAGTTTTTGTCTTGAATGAGGTGGACGAAGAGCCAAGAAAGTAAAGGCATCACCACTACCATTAATGGAGAACTACACTAAAGTTGTTAGAACACTATTATAAGGAAGCTCTTCATTGTAGCAACTCCAAATTTTTGTACAGACAAGTTTTGTCGAGCAGGAATGCTCCGACATTTCTTGAGAAGTAAAGGAGCTATAAAGAAGTACAATAATAATAATAATAATAATAATAATAATAATAATAATAATAATAATAATAATAATAATAAATGGATTGGTCACCAAAAAATGGCAAGAGATCGCGAAGAAGTTAGAATTGACTCAAAAGCATATACGGACAATTCAAAAAGCCGCATTATTGGGAACAGCAAATATAGTTCATAAATTCTTAAGTCTGACTTGACTGATATAAAAAACAAAATATATTCTTGTTCCACTTTATGTGCAAACCATTGTTGCCTTGGGTGATTTTGAGAACCCCGGCATCAGTGAATATCTACAGAAAATAGGAAATAATAATAATAATAATAATAATAATAATAATAATAATAATAATAATAATAATAATAATGATACTAATAATGATTCTAATAATAATAGTAAAAAAATAATAATATAAATAATGTGTTGCATGTCACTTCAATTTTTAATTCTTGAAGATTATCAACTACAGTTGCTTGTGCCACGCACTCACGTCACACATTCATGGGATACATATGCTCACGAGAATAATTCTAGTCGCCATATAAGTAAGGTACTGAAACTTCCATGTTCCCTACTCTCATAGACTAACAGGAAATCGCGTTCTAACGGTTTTTCTTTCATTTTTGCTGAAACTCTGAACTAGATCGATCTGAAGGCCAATTTTGATACCGTTCGCGAACGAATGGTCGTGATGCGTATCACTTCGTTATATTGATACGAGCTGTATTTGTCCGTGGCTGCGGCGTTTCGCGGACGAACACCACCAGAGCGCAGGGCGGTCGCATCCTATTGATAGATGTATCACGTTACATGCAAGAGCGCCCGTCAATAGCTTTGCACTGAGCAGACGATCTCGTTCCCTGACAATCGGCATCGAGTTCTAAAACATTTGCAGTGCTAATTCGTACAACGGTGAACGACGTTTTACGGTCTACCATGGCCTATTCAATATGTGAGGCGTCTGGTGCATTGTGAGGGCGAATAAAACATACGCAGTACATGTGTTCGTGCAAACAAATATCATACGTGTGAACCACATCAGTTATTTCGACTATTCCACTTCATTCGATTTTCCGTAATTCTGTCCCCTACGGCAAGATCAATATGTGCTAAATTGTGGGATATTATATTTCAAGTTTCAGTACTTACTGCATTTCTTGTCTTGAACAATACCGCATTCAATTCGTAATGCTTTCTATGTTTCCTTGCCTCTTTAGCCGACCTGTTATTTTTTAGTTTGAATAACTCTTATTTTCAATAGAGTTTTAGCATTCGAGATAATATTTTTCTTGTTTCTTTCTTTTTTCATGGAGATATAAGTGTTGCATTATTTAAGTAATTGACAAGTTAATACTCTTTTTACTGCTTGAATTCGTATATTGGATGAATTTTCATTGATATTCATTGACCATAATTTCGTAAATAACTATTTTCTGATTTGCTTTCCGTTTATTACAGTGAGTTTTCCTTCCCCTTTAAAGAGGAGGCAATTCGCCATTATTAATAAGACTCACTTAGAATTACTATGTAGATGAATATACAAATATTCTTATCAATAAATACATTTTAACACCTTTGATTTCTTCATCTAAGAATTAAAAAATCTGTTTTATAACTAAAAGTTGTTCATTATTTTGCAATTTTGTATTGATACGTATGACTTACGATTCAAGATCCAAGAACAGGGGACAAGAAGTGTAAAGTGGTGCGACTTCAATGCTTCAGAATTCGTACGCTATCAACACGCAATCATATCGCAAAGTATGCAAATTTATTTAGCATTTGTTAAAAGTAAAGTTTCAAGTGAGTACGATATAAACTCGCTTGGCAGAAGCTTTTATTTCTGTTTGATGCAAAATAAAACAACGTTGAATATCTCGTTATAAGCAGTTCCGGCGAATGAAAGTCAACATTCCACAAACACAACAGACAATGTACAAATGTCGTGATATCATATCACCTTTACTGTAATTTATTTTAAATTCTCTTGCAAAACGAGAGTTAAAGATGAAAATTTTATAAGTTAATATTTGCTTATTAATTTAAATGATAGGGCGGAGACAAATGAGTCTCAAACTGTTAATATGAACTCTAAGCTTGGGCAAAAAAAAATGATTGCTTGAAGCCTCAAATTTTTAGATGGGGTTTCTAAAAATTAATTTTTAATATGATAAATTAATGACGTGAGTTACATTAGGAATACATTGAATTCATGAATACCAAAGATTTAGAATAAATTTGGAAATTGCAAACTATTTTCTACTTGTAAAATTGAAATAAGATGTTTTAATTTCTTACTGTCTCAGTATTTCTCAACGTTAGATCTACTTATTGAACGACATTTCAGCAATGTATTTAGTTTTGATACTTTTAAAACAAACAATTACTTCATTCAGAAAAGGAAAACTCATCAGCGAACAACTAAATGAAACCATATTTGCCTATTCATAAATATAATTTATTTAATGCGGAAAGTAATAATTACCAATGTTAAGAATGGGGTAGCAACAAACTCTCTCAGCACTTCTTCAAAGGACGACCGGAAACTAAACAAAGAACTGAAATGGATGTGAGTAGTAGCCTGTTATTCAGGAAACGCACAAGCGATCTACACAAAGAAGAAAGTAACGATTTTTGACGGTTAACTTCCCCTAGACAATTCACCCGATTTAAATTATTCGTATACACAGCTAAACATGGCCCGAAGTATTATTTAATGAAAATGATGTGAAAGTCAGCTATCAATATGCAGCGATAAATCAGTTTAATTTTGAATATACAATGAAGGACGGACCGGGGTGATGCGGAAAATGTAAAGAAAATTAATTCCTTTTCAACTCCAGATATTATTCGTTTTTCTGTCTCTTCAATGGTAATGGTAATAAATAAATTTGGCAAGTACTTTAGGAAGTACTGCAGATTTTGTAGTATATTAAACGATCCCACATTCTCATTAGTCCCTGAGAACTGTGAGCAGAATTGGGGCTTCCAAAAATGTGGATACTTTTCTCTCGTGTGGTACGTATCTTTCGTACAGTAGAAATTCTAATGAAGTATTGGTGGCCCCACTCCAAGGAGAATAAATATATGAAGACGCGGTCAACAAAATTATTTTTGTGTTGACAGGCGGCTTTAGTGCAAGAAACAAAATTCTTTATGGTTATCCAACTATTGACAAAGGTGTGGAAAATGTTTCGTACTGCCCCCTCCTTAAATTAATACTCGTTGCACCACGCCTGATAAGAGAGAAGATACAGGTGGGGCACGAAAATAGTTACCATTGGCTTCTAACATAATTTGTGAATGGCACTAGATATCCCGTTGATCATCTCAACAGCAGTAGCAGTTGAGCTTGGAGAAACAAATGAGTTGCGAAATAACGCATAATTCATGATACCGCCGCTAGGAGACTACTTTATGTAAAGATGGCCGACAAAGAAAGACTGACGACGCAACAGTGATCGACAGCTGTCTTGTAACTCAAAGGCGTTTTCCACAACAGTTTGACACACGTAGGGCCCCTTGCAAGACAAATATCAATAGATTGTATAATCAATTTGGATTTCTTACACGAGCGTTTCCACGTCGTTTCAATGACGGCCAATAGTGGCTACCCAATAGTTTAGATCTCAACCCAAGTGACTTCTTTCTTTGGAGATTCATAAAGGGAAAATTATCCCAAATATCCCACATACACTAATGGAGTTCAGAAGAATTATTCCTCAAGCATTACAGAAGACGTGTGTCTGAACATTGTCGCTAGTGTTTGTTTGCAGGAAGTTATAAATCGAAATCGTGGACATTTTGAGTATGCTGCCTTTGAACAATTCTACATAGAATGTTTTCTATGTAGCATCGGTTTCTTTGAGTTTGTATTTCGTGCTTCTGCGTCGTCAGTTTTCATTTGGCTACTGTTGTATAAACTAATCTCCTAGCGGCGATATCATTAATTACTCGTTATTTCGTATCTCATTCGTTTCTCCAAACTCTATTGCTACTGCTGTTCAGATGCTCAACGGATAATTTTTGCGAATCATAAATTATGTAAGAAACAAATTATGACATTTCGTGGGCCAGCTTGTATATTACTATCCTTTGAAAGTCGCCTTTCCTTTGAAATGAAAGGTATTACATTTCTACTGATGGCTCTAACGTTTATTATTGCTTTCATACATATTCTAGTGTTTATTTGTTGTGTGCAGGTGACTATGCTCAGTGTGTACTTCCTGCTCGGTTTGATTGATTGATTTTTTCTTGTTTCCGGGCGCGTCAACTGCTTTGGCTATTAGTCCCGTTAGTGCAGTGAACGTTTTTCTCGGGGGATGGCGGTGATCATCCCCCGCTGTATGGCGAGATACGCCGCCGACCTACCGTCGGCTAGTGGGGTTTCCCCCTAACCAGAACAAGCTCTAAGCTCCCGACCAGTTTCCCGGAATACGTGTTAGTGTATTGCATGTTAGTGTAAGTGTGTGTGTAAGGGGTGAGGACAGATCGCGCGCAGTCCGTGGCCCGTTTGGTAGGGCTGCTCCGGCATTCGGCTGGTGTTGATCGGAGAAACCACGGAAAACTACCGATCATAGCAGCCGGCCGGTAGAATTCTCCTCCAGACAGTCACTGAATTCGACCTAGCTGCAAAGCTAGTGTCGAAAATCCTGCTGCCGTGGGGAGTGGGAACCTAGAACCTCCCGGTCAGAGTCGCTGCAGTGACATCAGTTGAAGCACTGAGCTACCGCTCCCGGTGCTCGATTTGATTTTTACTCTCATTCTGACGTAGTCTCATGCAATTTTCTTTATTGCAGTACTTGGAACAGGTTTAAAAAAGAATGTACTAACTCAGTGGTTTTTCTTGTGTTACGGCAGTAGTTGTAATTGATTACAAACCATCAGGATTATTTTTATTACATTTCAAAATTTTACATGTTTTATAGTTATTGAATTCAATTTTGTCCGGAATCGCAGACGAAAATTCTCATTACCGTATTTTTATACCAGAGAAAACCGAGAGTGACAGTAAGCCATTTATTTATCTCGCCCCAACAACAGGGAACTAAAAATATGGTGTTGAGTGGGCGAGTGTTTGCTGCTTCGCATTTCACAAGCATCGGATGTCTAATTGACAAATTATGAAGTGTCGCTGCACCAAGAGGGTCTGGTTTCCCTAATTTTGCTACATGAGGACGTCGCCCTCAGTCCCACCACCACCACCCCCATCCCCGCCGTCGCCGCGTTGCGTGTGCAATGCGACACACCTCGTCATTTACGTGCGGTAGAATTTCTACTCGGCGCTTCAGCACTGAGTAGCCCGATAACCGCGTGATTATTCCAACTCGATGAACCACCAATTATCGTACTACACACAAGATTTAAATGATTGGTTGTCCACTCATTTATGAAATTTAAATGTTCCGTAGTTGTTAAATACAGGACGTGATGCATCCTTAATGGGATATCTCGTAAATGGAGTTCTATCATTTCGGAGAATTTCACAAACCCTTGAATATGAAACTCTATCCAATGAATACTCTCATCACGTCATCGAGAGCTTCATGTTTCAAAAACATAGTTACTTACTTGTACTTTCTGTTATTTTGTTTTTGAATATTTGCAGTGACGTGTTATTTTCTCTTGTAATCTGAAATGATTGCAGTGGCATGCTGTGCTCAAATGAAAAATGTTTGGAGCCATGGCAGATATCAGTGGCGATGTGGT
>BLKR01010123.1:0-68820 GCA_011170035.1 Teleogryllus occipitalis
TTTTTGGCAATAAATTGTTTATTGAACCTTTGTGTTTGGAACTTGGACACTTCAAATTGGCGACGAGGAGAAAACAACGACATGGAGTCCGAACAAATAACAACTTTAATTACGCTGATGCAGCAACAGATGCAGCAACAGCAACAACCGATGCAGCAGCAGCGGCAGCTGGCGGAAGCACAGATACAACAACAGCAGAAGCAGCTCGAGTTGCAACAACAGCAGATGCAGCAGCAACAGCAACAACAGATGCAACAACAGCAGAAGCAGCTCGAGCTACAACAGCAGATGCAGCAGCAGCAACAACAGGCTGATAGGCAGATGGCGGCATTGTTGGAGGCGGTCAGTGCCCGCTCCCCTCCACAGTTCCCTGGTTTCCGGCCGGACGCAGAGGAATGGGCCGAGTACATACACAGGTTGGAGCAGCACCTACTGTGTTACAAGGTAGGAGACGCAAAAATGAAAAAGGCGTTCTTTTTGAGCTGCGTAGGTAACAAGGTGACCAACCTAGTGAAAAAACTGTTCCCAGAGAGAAATATCGAGTGTCAAATGGGCAGAAATGCTAGAGAAGCTCAACAATTACTTCAACAAAGTGCCTCATGTGGTAGCAGCTAGGTTCAAATTTTTTCAGTGCAGAAAAAGTGAGGGGCAAACACACAGTGAGTGGATTACAGAGCTAGCCGGGCTGGCGCGGCATTGTCAGTTCAAGTGCCCGCCATCAGATAAGGAAGTGTCTTACGCGGAGACTTTAATAAGGGACATGGTAGTGCTACACACACCGGAAGAGAAAATTAGGTTTCAAGCCTTACAAAGTGATAACCCTTCATTAGAGGAAATACACAACCTATGTAAGACGTACGAAATGACGTGTGAGACAGCTCGCCAGATCGCAGCAGAATCGCACTTGCACCACATCAGAAACAGTGGGTCGGTACGCAGCGGAAAGACGGCAAAAGAATACGAGCCCGACAGTGACTCCAGTGAGTATAGTGACAGTGCCGGGAAAGGTTACCGCAACAAAGGCGGCAACCACTGTGAGTGGAGGCGTAACCCCCGACCCAGCGGCAAACCAGTGTTCAAGAGCGCCAGTGGCAGTGGAAGTGACAGTGACAGTGTGCAAAGAAAGAAGTCGTGTAAAAACTGTGAGAGGTTACATGCAAGAGAACAATGTAGGTTCAGAAACGCGCAGTGCTTTTGGTGCAAGAAAGTGGGCCACATTAGGGAAGTATGCGGAAAAAAGAGGCACGCGGAGCGGTACAAGAAACAAGAGCAAAACATGGAAATCGATATGATCAGTCAAGTGCTCGATACCAGCAAGCAAGATAAACTAATGGTCAAAATTGAGTTGGGAAAAGTGCCGGTGAATTTCCTGCTAGATACAGGGGCCGCGGTAACACTCATCAATTTAGAAACCTACCGGCAGTTAGGGGCACCCAGGTGTCAGAGGGTGCAGAAAGGCTTGTACGCTTTCGGCAGGACCCCAATTAAGGTGTTGGGGAAAGTGTCTCTAAGGGCAGCTTACAAGAAGAAGCAGGCTGATATTGAAGTGATCGTGGTGGACCGCTACGACGTGACGAACATTTTGGGCCTCGACTCCTTTGATAAACTCGGGTTTGGAGTAATTGACTCAGTGAACCAGGTCGCGAAGAACGAAGAAACACAGGTCGTCGGGAAGCTAGAACAAGAGTTTCCAGAAGTGTTCTCTCCCGGGCTCGGGGAATGTAAACACTTCCGAGCAAGCATCCAGTTGAAGGAGGGGCACAAGCCACGCTTTTTCAAAGCAAGACCAGTCCCGTGGGCCCTCAGGGAAAAAGTAGCCGAAGAGCTGAGACGGCTGCAGGCGGACGGTGTTATCACTCCAGTATCAACAAGCCAGTGGGCCACGCCGTTGGTCGTGGTAAAGAAAGCCAATGGTTCGATTAGATTGTGCGGTGATTTCAAGAGTACTGTGAACCAACAGGTAGAAGTAGAGCAATATCCAATCCCGAAGCCGGAAGATCTGTTCTATAAATTGTCTGGTGGACGACAATTCTCAAAAATTGACTTACGGGACGCATACCTACAGCTGCCACTCGACCAGGAAGCCAAGGAAGTTTTGGTGATTAACACCCCGTTAGGACTCTTCAGATATAACAGGCTGCCATTCGGCGTGAATTCCGCAGCCGCACTGTTCCAGCGCTGTCTAGAACAGTTGACAGCAGAGCTGAAGGGCTGTTGTAACTACCGGGACGATATCATAGTCACGGGGAGCACGGAAAAGGAACACGAGGAAAACTTGAAGAGTTTATTTAAGGTGCTCCAAGACAATGGTTTGAGGGTGAACAAGGCCAAGTGTGAATTCTTTAAGGACCAGGTAGTGTTCTTGGGGCACGTGCTGGATAGCACCGGCATTTCACCCACTAGCCAGCACGTAGAAGCCATCCTACGACTGCCACCGCCAGCAGACGTGAAGCAGCTTCAAGCATTATTGGGAAAAGTGAACTATTATAACAAGTTCATTAGGAATTTTTCTACTATCGCAGCTCCACTAAACAAGCTGAGGAAGAAAGGAGTGAAATTCGTATGGTCCCAAGACTGCGAAAGAGCTCTGAGCCGGTTGAAGGAAGAACTAGTCAAAACAGTTAAGTTAAATCATTTTGTGCCGGGTAGGCTCACCACGGTAGCAGCGGACGCCTCTGAGTATGGTCTTGGGGCGGTGTTATCGCAGAAGGACAGCAATGGGGTGGAGAGGCCTATTGCGTTTGCGTCAAAATCCCTCAACAAACATCAAAGAAATTATTCGCAAATTGAAAAGGAGGCGTTAGGAATAATCTTCGCGGTGAGAAAGTTCAACGATTATTTATATGGCAGTAAATTCCATATAATTACTGACCACAAGCCGCTAGTGCAACTATTTCACCCTGGAAAACGGATCCCGGAGAGCACAGCAAAGAAACTGCAAAGGTGGGCGCTATTCTTGTCAGACTACAATTACCAGATCCACTTCAGGAGCACAACGCAGCACGCCAATGCGGACGCTTTATCCAGGTTGCCAGGAGGTCCGGACCTGGAGTTCGACAAGCTGGAGGAAGAGTGCCTCCAGATTGATACGGAAGAGTGCCTGGTATTGTCGGAGTTCCCATTGGGAGCCAGAAGAATCGCGCAGGAGACGGATAAAGATCCAGAGCTGCGGGCAGTGAGGAATTATGTTAGGGAAGGCTGGCCACTTAGGTGCTTGAGGAGCAATGCATCCTGGTATAACAAGAAAGACAGGTTGACTTGCAAGGCAGGAGTGTTGCTCTTAGCCGGAGAGGAATTTACGAGTCGTCATCCCGAAGGTACTAAGGAAGACCGTATTGGACCTCCTCCATGAGGGACACTGGGGGGTGGTCCGCACGAAGCAGCTGGCGCGTCGTCACTGCTTCTGGGAGGGGATGAACTCGGACATCGTACAGTTGCTCAAGAGATGTGAGGCCTGCCAGTTAAATCAGAGCGCACCGAGGAAGGATTTGGTTCCCTGGCCTGAGCCTAGTGAGCCGTGGGAACGGGTACACGTAGACTTCGCGGGCCCATTTTGGGACAAGATGTGGTTGGTCGTAGTAGACGCCAAGTCTAATTACCCATATGTAGTGGAAATGGCTAACACCACGTCGACTCAGACCATCAACGCGCTAGAAAGAATTTTTGTGACCGAGGGGCTACCGGTCACGTTGGTGTCAGACAACGGAACCCAATTCACATCCCAAGAGTTTGCGAATTTCTGCGCAAGCAATGGGATCCAGCATGTCTGTGCACCGCCGTTTCACCCGCAATCGAACGGGGAAGCGGAGAGGTTCGTGAGAACGTTCAAGACAGCCATGTCGAAAGCGCGCGCAGCAGGTACGCACAGGTCCAGAGCGCTGCTGCGGGTCTTGGTCACCTTCCGCACCTTGCCAGGCGCGGACGGCAGGAGCCCTGCCGAGGTACTTCACGGGAGACAACCGAGAACGTTGTTGTCACTGCTAAGCCCGGTGGATCCTTACAGGTCGGTGGGAACGCAACCAAGATTCCAGGTGGGTGATATGGTATATTGTACCTCTTTTAAAAAATGCCCAGCTTGGCTTCCGGGCATAATAACGGCAGCAAAAGGGAACAGGACATACCTAGTCCGCACAGAGGGTAGGGTAGTGACACGCCACCAGGGGCAGTTGAGACCCAGGGTGAACCCCAGCAGGGTGGATTCACTCCCCAAGGTATCACAACAGGAGTTCTATAAAAAAGTGATGAGAGAAACCATTTACATCCCGCAGGAGACAGCCGCAGCAGGGACCAGCGGCCAGGACACAGCAGAACCCCCACCAGAGGAGGTCAGCGAGCCAGGAGGAGAAGGAGCAGTGGAGACACCCAGGGCGCAGTTGCGCCCCCGGAGGAGCACCAGGAGGGTGCGTTTTGCGCCGTATACGACGCAATTGGGCGCGGAGGGTGTCGTGACCGGCCGCACATGATTGAATGTGCCGCCACAGGAGCACGTCAGGGGGGCGTTACCGCCCCTGGCGGCAGCGGCCAGCAGCAAGCACGGGCCAGCGGTGCGCGGCTGAGTGCGGCCGCCACGCCTGAGCGAGCGGGGCGAGATCCGTCCCCGCCCCTTTTACACAGCCAGTCGGCGGGCCTGCGGCCCGGGGGGGCTATAAAACCTCGACGCGGAGCTGAGGCAGCAGTCAGTGAGTGAGCGAGCGAGCAGCGGTGAAAGTGCGTCGGGACAGTGTTTAAGTGGTGGTTACGGTGAAGTGCGATAGACTACGACAACAGCGCTACGACAACGGACTCTTCTTTCTGGTTACTTGGTGGACTCGGCATACATTGGTACATCTTCTGGACTTACGACAACACGGCTTCGTCTCTGTACCAATTCTTCAGGATATCCGGCACTATAGCTTTGTACTTGGTTTTTGGCAATAAATTGTTTATTGAACCTTTGTGTTTGGAACTTGGACACTTCAGAAGTAGACATGGTAACAAATGTTTGTGTACTCGCGCATACGGAAGCACAAAGAGCCGCTTATGATTCACGCTTATGTGCGTCGCTTTGCGTTTTATAGTGTTTTTGTGGATTTGTTTTGATCCAGTAATGCGCGTAAATTATTACATTTAATAATATACAGACTCTACATGCCAAAAGAGGAATTCTTGAACATTTTGATATAGATATTTAAAAAAAATCTAATGTCATCGAAGATTTTATGTGAACAACTACTTGTAACAGTAGAATTTTTACTCTTATCAATGAGTTAGTAATCATTGGAATTATACATAAAGGAAGGAGATTCAGTTGCCATTATCCTGGCATAAAACTCGGCAGAATGCAAGACACGAACCGTCTGCTTCTATAATTTGTGGCACCCTCCTCCTTGCTCTGCTACCAGCGTCCCTAAATGTTTCCTGGGAGGCCACAAACGACGCTCTCTGGAGATCTAAATCACGCAATTTGTTCTTTCAAAAAATTAGTAAAGAAGATCCTCTGTTCCTTGAGTTTTTTTATTAATGTTTTATAGTCGCGTCTTGCACATTAACGTGCGAAAAATATTTCTTGCAGAAGCCATCTGCCGCAAAGAAGTTTTTCTGGGATCTTGGAAATGGAAATTACAAAATTACTCATTTTATGAATAAAACAAGACAACACCCATAAAATTAATGGCCTAGACATTCTTATTACTCTATAATTTATTAGATAATAATTTTATTGATTTTAAATGTTTACAACTTTGTCGAAAATAGTACATTTAAATAACACAACTAATTAATTAAAACGGGTGTTTTCACATTCACCGATATTTTACATTTTACAGAATATATGTAGAATAATTCATAATAAATCATACATATCATAGAAACTAGGTGTTCTACATGGCACTGTTTCCTCAGCTTTTCTATTTCAGGAATAGCCACCTAATCCTACTGTTAACACGTATCACAATCAGAACATCGGTCTCAGATATCGCATCCGGGTAGAGTGAAATGCCGACGTCTCAGCAGAGAAAGTGCGACTTGTAAATTTTGAGAAATAAGTTAGTTAATGGCTGAGAGTTGATTGTACAAGTGTTGCATTAAGCGAAAACAGCTGCAGTGGAAGTGTGGGGATTATTAATCAAAGATTCTCGGCTTCCCTTCGTAGTCATCAGGGAACTCTTATGGACACTGCGACGCATGGATGTCCTTAAGAGCTCTTCCTTAATGGCGAGGCTTCACTGGAACCTTTTTAAAAACGATGAAGCCTATTTACTTACAACACGGATATTTTCAAGATGATCTTCTCACTGTTTTATTTCACCGTCTATGTTTAGTTTCAGTAACACAAAGTATAGGTTCCACTCGCCTGGGCACACACAAAAGAGAAACAGCTGAACGGCGCATTAAATCATCAACAGACCTCTACGAGTTGGGGTTCAATTCCAATAAATAGGTTAGAATATATAAATTGTACTGATTTTCTTACCTTAATAAACAGACAATTTTTATTAACAATTTATTTTTTGTTTTTTCGACCCTATTTGGGGTCTTTTTCAAAATTCTATTGTCCAGTTTTGTTGAAAACGCATCATAAACAATCAGTAAGCATTTTAATAACAAATTGTCAATGTTATAAAATAACTGGACAATATAATTTTAAAAAACCCAAGTAGGGTCGAAAGTCGAGAAATACATTCTTAATAAAAAATTGAGTATTTGTTTATTAAGGTCAGAAAATCAATTCAATTAAATAAACAAGATAACAGACATAAATATATTACTTAGAACATATAAATGATTAGGAAATCATTTACTCTCTCTACGGTACATCAAATCGCACGTATGTCCAGACACCAAGTGGTATTGATGCAATATTATAAAAACATTTCCCTTGCACAGTTATGAAAAAAAACAACATATTTTGATAGTCTTTACCGATTATTAACGTCACCCCCCATGACAAAGTTTGTTAAGGACATTTTTCTCTTAATTTTTAATTGAATTAAGTGTATAAACTAGAATAGAGATTTCCCTGAGGGAGAGGAAACCGCCTATTATTTCACAGGAATAAGTTTTATTCTAATCGAAGTGTTTGAGGAAATTACCAAGAATCAACTTGGCATCTAGCTTTTACACAGCTTATTCACAACATTGGGTAGTGATCACGATTGTGCTTTTACGCAAAGGTTCCCAAAAGAATTCAAATTAATCAAATACCCGGTCACGTTCAAGATATCGGTTTGCGACAGCATCATCATGTTTTGTAGGCTTTTTTTCCGGCTCCAAAAAAGCGGTTGTCAAAACTTTGTTTCCCTTGAAGTTGAGCGCAGTAAAGAGTTTAAAATGAAACCTCAAATGCGAGAACAGAAACTCGGAGAGGGTTGGAAATTCGAGAGCATTCATGAATAATGTAACGAACAAAAATATGGGTCAGCAAGAGTTGTTGGTCACAGTTTATTCAGATCAGAATCAAGTAACTCGGAGAAAATACAAATAATTGTTCCAATTTTTATTGAAGTTAGTTCTAAGTGAACTAATAACCTTATAACCTAAGACATAAGGTTATTTACCTTATGTCTTTTATGTACATTTTATTGTTCAAAATGTTGATTTTCTCTATTTTTTTCTGAAAAGTTTCAATAATATTGACTAGGGTTGGGAATTTTATGCTATAGCATATTATTTTACTTACTCCGAGAGAGTTGTTTTCTATCCACCTTTTGGGGACCTTACAAGCTTATTTCGACAACGTATTGCAACATTTTGCTTAATTGACGTAATATACTATTGCATATAATTGCATGTATATTGTAACCAACCGGTCGGTGGGTCTGCATGTTCAATAAAACACATAAATAAATTTCACAATACATTTAATTTAAAACTACGGTGATGATGATGATGAGCATGCAAATGAATGAATTTTACAAAGATTATTACAAAGGGTATAGCCGAATAAGGCGGTGAAAATGCTCCCAAACCAAATCCATAATCGTGATACTCATATGAAAGAGAATACAAAATGACGTAGATTCACAAACAAATAACTTCCTAGGGCAATCTTTTGCAGAGATACAACGAGAAATGCATTTTTCATGTTTTATTTTTTCTCAGCTTCTATTGCATATATCAGGCTAAAAAAAGATGAGATGGGGAATCATAATTAAATTTTAAGGTATTTGTGTCAACGAATTTTGACGCCAAACTCATATAGAAAAAAAAATTTTTTTTAAAATAGATTTTCGACGTTGGAGTCCTGTCTCAATTTTTCCCTCTTAAATGGGTCTTATAACATTCTATAAGATTCAGATTTTTAAACAATGTGGACGGTAGTGAAAAAAATTGAAACCAATTTTTTCAGTTAAAAAATTTGAAATTCGCGCCAAAATTTGATTGGAAAAACATACCAGGAATATCTAACCTGCAACAATTTTCACAGCAATATATGCGAGCGTTGTGGCAATATGTCCGCTCCACCCCATTACGAACTTCGAACGTATGTGGCGGAGGAACAAAGAAAGCGGTTATAAAACTGCTTGTAGAAAAGAGAGAACTGCGTGAGAACTCCGTAAGAATTGACTGTCAAAAAATAGGAGTTATCATGATATGTTAATTTATTATAAACAATTATGTATCTCGCAAATAAAAAACGATAACGCCGATCGGATTGCGGAATTTTGCATCTCGTAAAAAGCAATTTAGAAAAAGCAATAAACTGTTTTTGCAAAATTTATAAACAATTTCCAATTTTTGAAATTCTAACGGGTAGTATTCCCTGATGTCCAAGAACAGAAAACTGCAAATTAACAATTTTGCAACAATTAACAATTTTACAAGAAATTTCGAAATCCGCACAATTCCTGCCGGCGAATGTTCCCAAATAATTTCTGATGTGAATATTGCAAAATAATTTTTACAAGAGAAGTAAAATTATTGCTAATACTTACTTTAATTATTGCTGAAATACTTTTTATATATTTGATCTTTGAATTTTGCAGATTTTTTTAATAAATGCTTCCCTAGAAGTCTGCTAACGATTCGAAAAATACACAATTTTGCGAGTTTTGCAAATTTTATAAACATGTGGGAAATTGCAAGCCTGTAATTTTAATAGTTTTCTTATTGATAAAACCTATAGTAAACTTTATATTTGATAAAGGTCTTGGATTATTTATGAACAATAACATTGAAAGTAAATTTGTATGAGAAACCTCAATGCTCTAAAATGGGTATTATTTTATCTCGTATCAACCCAATTTCTTCAAAACGAATCGTATTAACAAATTTTGTAACTAACAATTGAAAAATAAAAATATATATCAGGGTTATCAGTTTACATATTAATATAAATATGTAAACTAGTAACTCTTTTCGAAATTGAAAATATAGTTAGTTATGAAGTAAGCACAATACAGGAGTCTCGGAATAAATGTTACAAACTTCGATAAGTGTATGTGGGTTCAAGATAATCACTGTTGCCAATAAACGTGTGGTGGAAAATCTCATACAACGAAGTTACACGTGTGTTAATTGCCCCTAATTAGTAGGTATCATGGGTTTCTGTTAAGCGGTTATACAAAACCGTTAGACGTGTCCTATCAAATATCAACGGATGATGGGTTGCTTACTAATCAGGGACTAATGTCACATGTGTAACGTAGTTAAATGAAATTTATCCCATTTTTATTGGGAAAAGTGACAATATTACTCCCCTACACCCTGAAGCAGCTATCACTACTGCTTACGATTCTGCTTCATTCCTCCCCTTTGAAGCCACATAAATGATTTATTTATTTTTATTTTATTTATTTTACGTAAAAAAACAGTTAAAACTGCGTATGACGTGCTATGGGGAGAAGTGAATTATGTGCACATTTTCAAAATTCTGTGATCCCTACACTAAGTCGCTTACTACTTGAATTTTGAATGAAAAAAAGCTCCCATGTAATAAAATATATTTTTAAGGATAAATAAGCAATAAATATTGGGCTCTTATCCATGATGTCTTTCGTCGAGGAATAATACTTCTTGCCGCGACAACATGGAAACGATAATTTGAATAACTGTATTTTCCACTGAATTCTAGAAGACGTGCACAGATAATGAAGTTACATTTATGTCCAGAAGCAAAAGAAGGGGCCATCTCAGCCTTTGCTCAATGGATCAGGGAAACTGGACGAAAAACCTGATCGAGATGGGGGTCATTGATCCAGAAGCTGGGATACAATACTTGTTACATATTGTTTAGAATTATACAGTCCAATGGTAAATAATACATTAAATATCACTGTTAAAATTAATGTTACCTTCCTTGTGATGCTCAGTATAGTCTCTAATTGTATAGAAACAGTTATGCAGCAGAAACGATTTCACTTTGGATTTAAACTTTTCTATCGAATATAACCGTTTAATGTCATCTGGCAAACTGTTGTAAAATAATGTACACGTATTGTATGTGAATTTTTTGTAATGAGCTGTTGATACTGTCACCTGATGAATCTGATTTCTACGTCGAGTGTTATAGTAATCGACATCGGCATTTTCTGAAAATATATTCCCGCCCTTAAGCAAGTCATTTTTGACAAAAACCACTGATTTGTAAATCAGCAGACAAGATAATGGTAAAATTCCTAGATTGATGAAGAGAGGCTTACAAGAATCACGTGGGTGAGATTTGGTTATTATTCGTACAATTCTTTTTTGTAATCTAAAAGTCTGGGAGCTATAAGATGTATTTCCCCAGAATATTATGCCATATCTCAGGCGGGAATGAACATTTACGAAATATACACAACGAGAAGTATGAATGCTGCCTGAATTTACAAGAATTCTGAACGCGTAGCATAATGAACTTAATTTTGTGTTCAATTCATTTAAATGGACGTTCCATTTAAGGTTTGACTGAATTGAGAGACCTAAACATTTTGTTACCTTAACATCAGTCAATGGTACACCGTTTATTTTCAATGGAGCACAGAATTGTTTATTTGAAATGGAAAACTGCATTAAAACTGTTTTCTTTTCGTTTACTATTAATTTGTTATTTCGGAACCAATTTGAAACATCCGATATTGTACTATTTACGGTTTCTTTATTGCAAAGGATGTTCGTATCATCCGCAAAGAGAACTGTTCTTCCGTTACGAATCGTCGAGGGCATATCGTTTACGTAAAGTAGGAACAGAATAGGGCCTAAAATCGATCCTTGAGGAACTCCACGTGCAATGGTCAAAGAGTCGGAAAGGTGCGTACGTAATGTTCCATCATTCCAGTAAGGTATTTCCACTCTCTGAGATCGTTGTTTAAAGTACGAACATGACCAATCTAGAGCAATACCACGGATTCCATATGAAGATAATTTTGAAAGTATAATGTCATGATCAATGACGTCAAAAGCTTTCGAAAGATCTAACAATAATCTAATAGGTGCTTCGTTTCAATCTAGTGATGAGGCGACATCTTTAAGAAAAGAAAATATGACTGTTTCCGTAGATTTTGATTTTCTAAATCCATGTTGGCAATCTGAAAGCGCGTCATGTTTACTGAGAAAGGTTTCCATTCGTAAGTAAAAAAGGCTCTCTAATATTTTTGAAAAAACTGATAGAAGAGAAATTGATTGATCTGTATTGATGTGTACTGTATACATTGTTTGTAAATATTGTCCATGGAGTGGTTTCTTTCTCCATGATTTCTTTCGCATTTTTGTGTCTCTCATTTCATGTTAAGTAGCAACAGAAGTTCAGTGTCTGTGTTTCTTGCACAGTCTTCTTCGCAATGCTTCTTTCTACATTTACAATGCCTGTGTTTCTCATTCTCCGGTCAGATTTAAAGACCTGCCTCATTAGTGGGTCATCTTGATGGCTGACTATATACTTTCCAATCCTGACTATTATATTAGGCCAGGAGGATTTAATTTGTCTGTGGCCTCTTCCACCTTCCGTACGTAACACATAAAGTAGATATTCATAAGCTCGAGGGTAGGTGTCATGATGCATTGAAAGCAGTTTTCTGGTTTTTCGATCCATGATTCGAATTTCTGGCTCAGTCCAGTCCACTAGTTCTTCACTGTATTCGACTACAGGCACCGCCAAACTATCTATTGCAGATTATTTATATTTGGTAGTAATTTATATTAATAGCAATATCGGCAATTATATCTTATTTCTGAAGTTCAGAACGGACTACAGGACAAATCTCACTTTTTGTAATACTTCCTGCGAATTTGGTCTTTCGTTGTGTCGTTTGAGATTGTTTCACATTCTTCAATGCTTGTAAGTTTTTTGTAAGTTTTACGTGGATCAAGATCTTGAATCACAGTGTGCATATTAATATGCACACTGTGATCGATGACACTACATCGATGATCTCTGACGTTTTGCCTCTCATTAAATTGATTTTTGCACTCTTTCAAGATGCAGATGTCATTACTAAAATCATTGACGACAGCATTTGGGAGAGAATCGCTTCATTCCCTTTTAGCTTCTCAGCTACCACTAGCCTTATTGCGTAATTTTTAATTTGGTAGTTTTGTTCAGCATTGTGTATTTTTCTTTGAACTTTAGAGGTGTGTCTTGCTTTAGAAGTTGCCTCGGCTAAGAGTAATATTTCACGCCGGGTGGCGACTTTCCCTTTCATAACTCATTTCACCCATGCGAGTACCGAAATGTTTATTGTTTGGCAGCCGGGCATCGGTGTTGTTGATTTGCCCCAAAATTATCTGTAAGATAAGATATCCAATTGCATACACGATTTTATTATTATTATTATTATTATTATTATTATTATTATTATTATTATTATTATTATTATTATTATTATTATTATTATTATTATTATTATTATTATCATCATCATTATAATTGTTGTTGTGGGAAACACTCGTTTAGTATACAAATAAAAAACTAGGAGTGCTACAACAACACATACTTTCTCGAATTATTTCTAACATTTGCAATTTTCGAAAATTCAGAGAGATCAATGAAAATGAAACCTGCGCCATTTTCAGCATCTTTTGCTACGTTCTCGGAAAAAAATTAAAGAAAAAATGGAGTTGTTTTTTAAGATTTTTTATAAATTCCATTAACTTCAAATATAAATTATGAGAAAACTTGTTTCCTTGAAATTTAAAAAGGAATTACCTATATTCATAATGTTAAAACAGTAGAACCCCAGTATTCCAAACTAATTGGGGGTGTGGTCGGATTCGGAAATTTTTGGATTATCCGAAAAAAATGTACCGAACATATTCAGATTCATCTATAGGATTTCATGACTTGATGCAACGTAGTTGAAAAGTGAATGTGAGAAAATGGCAGCGGAGTGAGAGCGATCGCATCATCAAGCAGATTCAGTTCCTTTCGGCAGAAGAAGATTATCATTTTGCAAGTTTCTCTAGGTGAAAATGAACACGGTGATATACACTGAAGTTACCAGGGCAATAAACGCTTCCTTTGGACAACTTCTTTCAATAATTAGTTGTCCAGTTCTACAGTAAAATCCTTTCTTTACACTACAAATACTAAGCGTATTATTTATTTTGTTTATTTTTCTTCCATCTCCAATTTTATTCAGATAATCCGAAATTTCGTATTTGCGGGTTTCGAATTATCGGGGTTCACCTGTACTCTTTAAGTGTGATGCAATTAATTAGTGGTAATTGTTTTGAATAAATTGATAGTAACTACAATAAAATGTTGATTTAAGGTTCTCCTGCACCCCAGCCCTCCTCGAATCCACCATTGAGTGTCGTATCCATCATTGACGCTAAAGCATATAATTGGTGATTACAAATGTGTAGAATCTTGAAATCAATGTACAATTTAACTATTTTTTAATCTACATAATTTAATAACAACTGAAAATTTGTTAATCTACACTATTTAATTGTATGGGTCTACATCCTTTTTTTGTTTATAGCTGCACAGCAGAATTAGAATATCTCCCCACTCACAATACTAGGCCTTAACTCACAGTTTAGAGCCTTGCTATACCGTGATGGTTCCCGGAAGCTACCGTCACCTTTAAAAGAATGATTTACGAAACGTGTAATGATGTTCAAGTTGTTGTTGTTGTTGTTATTATTATTATTATTATTATTATTATTATTATTATTATTATTATTATACAATTATGTCTCTGGATGTTGTCCCAGGATTGAAGTGACCTTACGGGCTTTTGCCAAGTGAAGGCCCTTTCCGATTTTGATTTTGGAGTAGGATATATGTATTAGGCGTGAGTCACACTGCTATCCAGAAACTTCCTAACTATTTTGCATGTGTTGAGGATTGTAGCTTTTTGTAATTCTATATACAATGATTTTGTCAGGTTTAACTGTTGTAGGCTATTATACAAGGTTTTTGGGATGACTCCATTTGTGGATACAATGATGGGTACCGTGTAAACTTTCTCCATTTTCCATAGCTGTTTTATTTCTATTGCTAGTTCAGTATACTTGGAAATCTTTTCCATATGGGAGGACTGAAGGTTGTGTGTATTTGGGATTGCGATATCTATTAAGTAGGTGATTTTATTAGTTTTATCAATTAATGTGATGTCTGGCCGATTGTGTGCTATTGTTTTGTCTGTAATTATGGTTCTATCCCAGTATAACTTGCAAGTAGAATTTTCCATTATTGTTGTTGGTGTGTACTTGTAATATGGCTGCTTGATTTCCAGAAGATTCCAGTTTAATGCAATCCTTTGGTGAAGAATTTTGGCTACCTGGTCATGTCTGTGTTTGTAGTCTGTGTGGGTAATTATTTTGCAGCCGGATGTAATATGCTGAATTGTCTCACTGGACAGGTGACATCTTCTACATAAATCATTTTCCAGTGCTGGGTCTTTAATGATGTATTTGCGATAATTTTTTGTATTGATAACCTGGTCTTGAATTGCTGTCATGAACCCTTCTGTTTCAGCGAACAGGTCGCCACGGGAAAGCCAGGCGTTCGACGCTTCCAAGTCGACATGGGGCTGTTCCAGATCGTGGCGATGTCTTCCATGGAGTAGTTTTTGTTTCCATGACTGATATTTATCAGGTGGTTCAGTTGCAAGACTTAAGGTGTCCCTATTATAGTGATGCAAGTTAAGTGGTGTGTGTTTGTTATCTGCTAGTACTATTGCTTTATGCAGGGGCGACTCCTTTTTCTGGGTGACAAAATATTCTTGAAGCAGGTTAGTTAATTTATTGTGTAGGTTTGTTATGTCTATCATGCCGCGGCCACCTTCCCTTCGTGGTAGAGTAAGTCTTTCTGTTGAGGAGTTAGGGTGATGTATTCTGTGTCTGTTTAATGCTGTTCTTGTTTTCCTTTCAACATTTGCTAAGTCAGTTTTTGTCCAGTGAATGATACCAAAAGAGTAGGTAAGTACTGGTATTGCAAACGTATTGATTGCTTTGAACTTGTTTCTCCCGTTGAGTTGACTTTTCAGTATTTTGGTCAATCTGTTCGTATACGTTCTTATAAGCGTTTCTCTGATAATTCGGTGTTCAATACGTCTGGATTGTGCAAACCCCAGATATTTATAGGTGTCTTCTTCAGACATTGCCTCGATTGTTTCTCCATTTTGAAGTTGAAAGCCTTCACATTCTCGTGTTCCTTTAGTTATTTTTTGTATTTTGCATTTGTCTATTCCAAATTTCATTGCAATGTCTCTAGAGAAAGATTCTGTTATTTTGAGTAAATGTGAGAGTTGTGTCTCTGTTGTTGCATATAATTTTATATCATCCATATACAGTAGATGTGAAAGCTTGAACTGTACCATTTTATTACTTTTGATGTTGAACCCATAGTTGCTGTTATTTAATCTGTTTGATAGGGGATTCAATGCAAGGCAGAACCAAAGCGGACTGAGAGAATCGCCCTGAAAGATGCCTCTTCTAATGGCAATGGAGTCTGTTGTTATGTTTCTCTTGTGAGACAAGCGTAACTGCAGTTTTCCAATTTCCCATAGTATGTTCAAGGAATGTAATAATTGATGGATGTATTTTGTATATCTTAAGAATTTTCAAAAGCCAGGAGTGGGGAACTGAGTCAAATGCTTTACTGTAGTCAATGTATGCTGTGTATATATTTCTATGATCTTTGTATGCTTGTTCCATTACCACAGAGTCCATTAGAAGTTGTTCTTTGCACCCCTGGGAGTGCTGTCTACATCCTTTTTGCTGTTCGGCTATTATTTCGTTTTTTTCACAATGTTTATATATATTGTCTGCCAGACATGCAGTCAATATTTTGTAGATGGTAGATAGACATGTAATTGGTCTGTATTTGGATGGGTTTGTAGTATTGGAATCTTTTGATTTCAAGTATGTAATTCCTTGCGTAAGGTAAGATGGCATTGTCTCAGGCATCTGTACAAAATTTGTAAGGTGTTTTGCTAGTAGCACATGTGTACATGTAAATTTTTTGTACCAATAATTGTGAATGTTATCAACACCTGTTGCTTTCCAGTTATGAGTCTCTTTTATGGTCCTACTGATATTTTCCACTGTAATATCTGTAAATTCCATGTGTGTCATTTGTTTGTAACGTGTTTCTTCTTCTTTTATCCATGTGGCTTTATTGTCATGATGAAGGTCTGTAGACCAGATTGACGACCAGTAGGTTTGTATTTCATCTTTAGTCGGTATTCCGTTATGTGTGATTTGGCGCTCCGTTTCCCTGAGGCTATTGTAAAATTTTTTCTCATTGGTATAGAAAAGATTGTTATGTTTTTTGCGGGCTGCACATTCTTTATAACGTCGAAGACGTTGACAGTAAGCACTTAATTTTTGTTGAAGAGTGTCTATGTATTCATCTATGTGTTGATTATGATTCTCATGTTTTGTGTGCGTTTTGATTTTGTTGAAGATAGTCGCAGCATGTCTAACTACGTTCTTACTCCTATTACCTTGTTTGTATTGTGTTAGCCTCCCCAAGTCTTTTCTGATGTTAGAAATCTTCTTGTCTATACGTTGTTGCCATTTTGGTTTCTCGTGTACCTTTCTGCCCAGTGGTATACGTTCGTAAGTGCGGGAGCCATTAGTTCTGGCTGCTGCAACTGCACCACAATAGATTGCCGTGTGGACGTCTGTAAAGCTGGTATGGTGTATGAGATAATTTGGGATAACAGACTTGTTCAATATTTCAACTATTTGGGCTAGTTTTCTGGATGTTTTCTGTCTTGGGATACTGTGCCGTTGTGTTGGATCCGAGCCTTCGAACTCAGTAATTGCTGCGAAGAATTCATCTTGTACTTTTGTTTCGAGGGTATCTTCATTTGATTTCGATTTCTGCATACTTGTTTCAGCATCATTTGGAGGTATTTGATGCGTTATATTTAGGGATGAATTTCCCAATCTCAGAGTTGTCCCGGTCATCTGTTCAGAGTATCCTGAGATTGCTTCAGAAACTGTATTTTGAGTTGTGTCTGCGGTTATTAAGTTAGTTTGTTGGGTATCACTGCTGAGAGATTTTGCCACCTCTGATTTCATTTCTTCTAGTAACGTCTGCGGCAGGAGGTTGTTAGTGACAATTGTACGACGTTGATCAGCGATCCTTTGTTCTGTAACATTTAATTCGGGATACTGCATTCTAAATAGCTGATATAGTTCATGCCTGTACATCGTTAAATCCGTTTCCAATTTTGTGATTTTATAGTAAGTGCGCATAATGAATATGTTTACGTCAGTGGTCCATTTTAAGCGCTGTCTTACTTTTCCTGCCTTGGTGGTTGAGGGCAGACTCTCCCTCAAAACACTGTCGGTAGGTGGAGCTGGAGGATCTTTAGTGCTTCCATTAGTATCGGCTGTAGATTTTTCGGGTAACCCGATAGGCGCCCGCCTGTTCAGCGACCTACCACCGGAGGTTTGCAAACTGTCACGACCAGCACCGGCTCCAGACGTGCCCTGGCGCTCCCCAGGCAGCGGCCCTTTCGTTTTACTTCTAGTAAACATTTCTCCATAAAAATGGGTTTTGTGCCTTTTATACCTACGGCCAGGTGTGATGGCAGTAACCCTACTTACTTGGGTTCTTGACGCCGCCGTTGGCCATTCTGTTGGCTCCTCCGCCGCCGCCGTAGGAGGACGTCCTGCCTTGACGTCTTCCAGCCGAGAAAGCCTTTCCCTTGTGTGGCACTAGAGTATAGCCTTCCTCGACCCCACCTCGTTCGTCTGCTCACCGACCTGGTTTCCGCTGGGGTTGATACCCAACCTCCACTCAGGTTGCTCGGCTTATCAGGTCCACCGCGTGAAGGTGAACGGGTGGTTGAGATGTAGAGGCTGAGGTCACTCTCTTGTTGAGTGACTATTTTCGCATACATCCCTATTTGGACCCTTATTATTATTATTATTATTATTATTATTATTATTATTATTATTATTATTATTATTATTATTATTATTATTATTATTATTATTATTAAATTATCCCAATAATTTTTTAGACAGTTAATTATGACTGTCTTATTTTTATTTTCAGTTGCTCAATTCCTCATTTGATTTTTTCATTTACAAGCACTGAAAGATAGTAAGTAAAAAATCCTGGGGGAGGATCACCGCCGAACTCCGGTGAAAAAAACATGCAATATATTTACGGGACTAATGATCTTAGCCGTTGACGCGCCAGGAATCACTAACAGGGACCGAAAAGGTATTGAATACCGGTAAAAAATACCGGTATAATACCGGTATTTTCCATACCTTTTTCAAATACCTTTATTCTTTTATACCGGTAAAATACCTCTATAGGACGTCTATACCGGTATGGACGTCCATAAAGGTTATACCGGTATTATAAAGGTTATACCGGTATTATACCGGTATTTTCAATGAAGAAATATAGCTTACCATCCATCCATGTTGAAAAAATAGGTTACTTTAGTTAATAATATCTCACAAAATGTTTATTAATCAAATATCATTTCATAATTGTTATTTATTGTTTAAATTATTATTTTGTATATATATATATATATATATATATATATATATATATATATATATATATATATATATAACAACTGTATTAAATTCTATTCTTATTATTGTAAATGTTTTGTGTTCGGGCGTTTACGTTTTGCATACGTTGTATGTATTGAAAACCTCCCTTAATTTAAACTTCGGAAAAGTTGAAATATGAACTAATAATTATTGATTCCATTGAAGAGAACCTTAGTGTCCTTCATCGAGCTATCTCCCATCTGACCTGAGAAATGACCTAAGCCTGTCTTTGTATTTCGCACATGGAGAGGCTGTCAACGTATGCGCCGTGCCGTAGGCGTAGGACCGTTTCTTCCTTCCCCGACCCCTCCTTCGGCGAACTGAGGAAGCGTTGACACCTTGAGATAATCACGAACGCTCAGGCTTTCAGGCCCAGTTTTCTTATTGTTACAAAATTATTTTCTTTTACTTCATTTCACAATTAAATCTTAATTATACATTAATAAATAGGGCTAAAATAAAATGTTATTTTCCTAGTTTATATTAAGGGTTTAATATATTTTGACATTAACTGCAAATATTGAGAAAATTTGTAATAAAAGTAAATTATTGTTATTATTATTATTTTCTATTAACATTGCATGTGGGCAAGGGTTCCCTTCTACGCGGGTAGCTTACATTGTAAAATGCATCTGGAGGAGCCCACTTCGAGAAGAGTGTTTCTTCCTTAATAATAAGAAATAAATACTAACATTATTAATTAATAAAAAAGAGTTTATTAATATTAACATTTTTACTTTTTAATTAAAATTAACATTTAATTTAAATAAATTTATAAATTAACAAACAAAATAATAAATTCATTTACACAAATTTAATGCAAACATTTAAAATTTAATTAGTATTAATATTTTAAAATATTTATTAAAATTAATTAATATTAAATAGTACTATTAATATTTTTTCTTAATGAAATTTCTTAAATAATACATGGATGTAAATTAAACATGCTTCAATCATTAATTTTGAATTAAACAACGCTTGTTTCCTCGCGTAAGAATAGTTAATGTCTATTAGCATTCAATGTCAATTTTTAATATTGTTTTAGTTATAATTAATAATTATATATAATTAATTAATATATAATTATAATTATTAATTATGGTGCAGAATAAGGAAACTGGGCCAACTGAAAAAATTATTTTCGGGAATGTTAGTGATACGATCAAATTTAAGCAAATAATCGTATTTAGTGATAAACACAGTCGTGCAAGAAGGAAGTTTGGTATGCGTGGGAAGACGCATTTATGGATAAGAAGACACGTTTCTCCATTTTTTATCGCTACTAGAAAGGGCAAGATTTATACAGAGAAATTCGATAAATTTTCAACACTCTATCACGTGTCGCCAAGCTCTGCGCCCGGACGTGAGGTCCAAGGTCAGCGAACGAGCTCGTATTGATGTCTGCGAAAGACCGTTGGCTGGTCCCTCCGTCTGACGACAGAACTCGACTTCCCAGTCAACGGCAGAACTCGACCTAGCTAGAATATGTGTCGAAAATCCGCCACCCTCGGGACTCGAACCCTAGGACCTCCCGGTCAGAAACTCTGCCGTGTAAATAGTTGTTTCCTCTGAGCCATCTCAGCGGAAAAATCATAATGAATTTCCCCCAAATCCCTGTATGATTCTACTGAAATACCGGTATTTTCTTATGAAAATACCGGTATTTTGCTGAGAGAATACCGGTATAATACCTTTAAATAGAGGTATTTTACCGGTATAGACGTCGGATAAAGGTAAAATACCTCTAAAAATACCGGTATTTGACGTCTTATACCGGTATTTTTAAAGGTATTTTGAATAAAGGTATAATAGAGGTAAAGGTATTTGTATACCGGTATAAATACCTTTACCGCTATTATTTCGGTATTCGGTCCCTGCTAATAACTCAATGAACAGAAAATTGTACACATGTTTTTACATTCTCTCTACCGCAGTAGCGGTAGAGAGAAAGTTATGTAATGCTGCGCGAGAACACGGCAAATTTTCGGCAGAAAAACTCTTATTACAGGGACCTGTCAACGAAAAAGTGGATAAATCCAGATGCTAAATTTAGATAAAAAATTCTCTAACACATGGTGTAGTGAGAATTCAAGTTTTGTGGGTTCTAGATACCGAAAAATCGATTGACGGCAAAACATCTGTCCGTCTGTCTCTGAACAACGCTAGCGGTTATACCCTTCAGCCGATTTTCTCCAAAATTGATATTTCCCAGTCGATCTCGCTGATGTCGCGGCTTGAATTTGAAACCGATATTTTTATTTGTACTTTACATGAAGTCCGTGGAACATTTAAAAAAAATGGCACATTTTTGATTAAGTTTTGTTGTTGGATAGTGTAAATGACGTTTAAGAGAATGGTGCAAGTCTCATTTTCGTCGAAAATTGCAAAAATTCAAATTTTTTTCGGCGTCTTCCTACAACTATGAAGATAATAAATTGTTTCTAAATGTGTTCAATTTTTCAAAAACGAGTGTTTTTTGCGAATGTTTGTGTGGAACATAGGAAATTTTTATTTTCTGTAATCCATTTTTTTCTTAAAAACAGCACCCAATGTTTTGATTAAATTTAGATCTTAAAAAGCATATATGACGCCTACGAGAGTGGTGCATGTCTCATGTTCGTTGAAATGCCTGATTTTTTGAAAATTTAAAATAAATAAATAAAATTTTTCGGCGTCTTCCTACAACTATTGTGAAGATACAAGTTTTTTCCTCAATGAAATGAGCTTATTTTGAAATAAGGTCAAGTTTAATTTTGTGAAAATATGCGTATTTTTTGTGTAATTTGGTGACACATAACGCCCGCTCCAAATTTACTGCGCTTCGTGAACGTAATTTCAGGCACTCTGATGCTTCGTGTGTTAAAATTTGTGTATGAAAAGCAGTTACAATAATCAAATTTGTGTTGATATTTGCTTGAAAATGTCTTTGAACAGCAGATTTTATTAAGGAAAAAATGTTTACCTTCAATATTGTAGTTGTAGGAGATGCGAAAAAGCTTGAACTTTGGAATTCCCGAAAAATCGGGAATTTCATCGAAAAGTAGACCTGCGCCATTCTTTTAAGCCTCCTTTACCCTATCCAATGACAAAGATTAATAAAGTCGGACGTTTTGCCGCCAATTGAGTTTTCGTTTTCAAGGACCCACAAAACATGGATTCTGATTATTTATCGTGTTTGAGGAAGTAATTTACAACATACAAAAACAAGGTTTATCCATTCTTTCTTTATCAGGGTTCGACAATTAGTTTTATTGTCGAAAAATCGCAATATCCGGCGCACGATAACAACACGTTCTCTTCTTATGAACCAGAGAAGCATAGAATGAGCATAGAATTTAAATAAGAAAAATTATGTAATAAGGATGCGGATATTTATCAAAATATGAATGAGAAAATTTGATATTTTTTTTACCAGACACGTTTGAGCAGAATAGTATCAATGTTTCAGATCAATTTGTGGCACTTCACTGTTCAAACTGACTTTATTTACAAAAATATCATAAGGGAATTAAGAAGCAGAAATTTGCAAGAAAAGTTGTTTTCCACACGGACAGATTTTTTAATGTAACCAGCATTTATTTAGGCGTCCCAATCTGTGGGGAGCCCAAAAACCTTGAAGAAAATTTTAAAATTATGGGGGAAAATAAATACTATTTTTGTAGAAACTTTTCCTCACATAAAAGCAATAAATTTTAATATTTTGTTTAAAAATATGGATTACATTAAACACTTTATACAAGTCAATGATTAGTCCGATAATCTGTTTTTGATATTTACCCATTTTCTTTCGAATAAAATTGTTCTGTATTGTTTTTACAGCAAGTACTTACATTCAGCGATCAAAGATCATTTAGGCATGAATAATACATACTTATTCTGAAAGTCAAATTTGAAATGGGATACTGCATTTTGTTCTAATCATAATGGAAAAAATTCAAACCATTAAGAAAAGGCAATTATTTATAATAAAAGATAGCCAACAAAAAAAGTCTTTTTTGAAACATTTCAATATACATGTAATACAAATTGATGTTAACTTTATGCTTGAAAACTCAAATTTCTACAGAATGAAGACAAGAGATTTTTACAAACAAAATTTCTTGAAACCATTTTCAGTTTGTTGGGAGACATTATGTATCCATCTGCATGAAAGAAATTAAATGTAATTTCAGAAAATATAATTTCTTCATGAAACGGAAAAACTTCAATTACTAACTTCAAAAACTAAAACAATGACAAAGGTATTTAGGAACTGGGCTGGAAATGAGATAAAAATTCTGTTAGAAACCAAAACTTTACTTATTCATCCTTCTTATAAAGTCAGTTTGTAAAAAACATTTATATACATCAAACTCATGATTAAATGAACATCTAGAATCAGAATCACAAAAATTGTTTGTTTTTAGACAAGTCAACCACACAATTAGAATAGAAAATGTAACACATTTGCACAAGTAACCATTCGGAATGTTAAGGTGTTTTAAAAACAAAAATTCAAATCACATATACATTCTTTGCACAGAAATTAATTTCTTCACTCATTAGAGGGGGGTTCATTTTCATTAGCCAAAATAGCTCTTTCCCTATCAAGTTTTGATTCCCTCTTCTTCTTCTTTTTCACAGATTTTGCAACACTTTTTACCAAACACTGTTGTGACAGAGGGTAAATGTCATCACAAGCTCTAGTTAGTATATCTATTGCACTAGTTAAACACTCCAAATTCATTGCACCTGTTTGGGCATATTCTGAAATTTGTTGTTGAGAAGCTGAATAAGAAAACACTATAGTACCATGATTTTTTAAAGTTTGAGGAGAGGTGTTGCACAAAATAGTTTCTTCTGCTGTAGGATCTAAAAATTTCAAGTCATCATGTACTCCCTGTAACACAATAACACAATCGTCAATGACGCTACGCAAAGATTCACATAAAAATGAAAGGTAATAATAATTTTAAACTTACCAGAGTTACAGAAGCAACAAGGTCATACATTGGTACACTAGCATCAGCCAATGCAAGACTAGCACACGTTATTGCTGCTGATAAAGCTGAACCATCATCTTGCAAGACCAATGCATAAACATCAACTTGAAAATTTGGAAATTCATGCTACAAAAAAATGTTAGTAAAAATTGTCATAATTCAGTTTTAGAAAAGTAAGTATTTCTTCAAATTAACTAAACACAAAAAAATGCATACCCGACACACAGCTGGTTCAAGCGCACGTCGCAGAATCAAACTGAACTCCTTTTCTTCAGCATCTTGCTGATGGCCTCTCCGAGTGAGACATGAAAATGGTGCATACTTGAACTCGCAGTACAGTTCACCATTCACACTATAATCTGACTTACGGGGTATTTCTCGTGGGTCGAAAACAGAACATATAACTTTTGTATTGTTTTGCTCAATAAAAGCTGATCCTTTTGCTTGAGTTACGACCGAAGTTTTCAAATCTAAAACAAAGAGGATATTATAATAAACATAACCTCTGAAGGTAATCAGAAAGAAAAAAAATTCAATGAAGAATTCTATGATAATTATGTACTAAAAATGAACGAAATTGTAATATGCTTCAAATACTTACAAACTTTACGATGTTGATCCCACTTTCTCCCATCTTTTCTCAATCCGTTTTTCAAAACTTCACTCTTCACTGTTTTATAATCCTTCTTTTCACGGGAGGAGTATAACATAAATGGTACCGAGGAATCGGGACCCTGATTACGTCGACTGTCGACCGGCATTTTTCTCTTACTTATACAATTATTTTAATAATTATTATCTTATAATTTGACGCACTGCATTTCTTGAGGCACACGCGATACACGTTTTCACGTTTGTTTACCACGCACACTACGCATTACGTCCGGTCAGTTGTCAAAGATGTTTTATATTTGGTCTAAGAATATCTTCACATTTATACCAACTGTATAAGTATTAAATGGTATCTGAAGGCGTGATAATTAGTTAAATTATGTGCATTTTAAGAATTAGAAATAAAAAATGCTCTTTAAAATTAATAAAAATATGTGCTTTGACAAGCGTTACAGCAAGGAATACATTTAGTGAAAAAAATAGAATTCACAAATCATCTGTTATGTTGGTTTTGCTATTTACGACCTTCAGATGTTCTGTGCCTAAACTTGAGAAAATAAACATATTCCTGACTGTTGATAGGTTATGCGTGATTTACTGTATGTGGTTTTAAAAGGAATTGTATCAATGATAAATTGATATATTTGTGGTGTCGTAAGTCTAAATAACTGTCATTTCGTATTTCACATTAATTAAAAAGAATGTTCCCTAAAGTAAGAAGTCCAGTTGGGATATTGATAATTGTTAATATTAAGTATGGTAGCTTTTTTTGATTTGTTAACTCTTCAAAGCATTTTTATTAAATTTATCTGAGAAGTGTACAGTGTTACAATTAATCAATTTTTTGGAATCATTTTATAAGAATACGATCCATTTTGTAGAATATTAATGAAATTGTTTTATCTTTTTCCTTTGAATCAATTAATTTGTTGTTTATGTATATTTTGTTTAGATTGCATTCTGTTAAAAAAACAAACAAAAATAAAAACAAACATTTTGATACTTGTTGAATTCAGACAGTGGTCAAATGATTGAATTCAGTCACTGATTAAATTTTTCACAGCAGTGAGAGTTCAAGAAATAAGCATTGTATTTAGAAAAGTACATAAAATTGAAGATCAATGACTCTTATTAGTAATTGTAAACTATTTCCAAATATTGCACAAGATAGTATGTATAAGTTGTCATATTTAATTGATATTAAAAATATTCTTTTAATTATTACTTGTTAATAATTGCCTCATAAAAACCGTCTCGAAATATTAGGAGCGGGAATTTGTTTGCGTGAATAGTACTGTGCATGCGAGCCTTTTGGAATTGCATGCAGCATGTGTTTAAACTTGTAGTGAGAAGGGGTTGTATTTTAAAGCTGTGATTTGTGTAAAAAGACTCCTAAAATCTCCTAAAATTACTGGCGATTCTTTTATTGTAAATCATTGTTATTGATATTTAATGTCACACAAGTAGGTAAAAATCGATCTTATTCTCAAGGCTGTGGCTTCTTTTCATTTCATTACACCTCTCTCATAAAAATTGTGTTGTAAGTATCTTTCAGTGCTTGTTTCATAAGGTAATATGAAAGACCATAATCAGTAAGGTTTGTTGTGTTGACTACCAATAATATATAAAGTGTGTACGGAGAAATTTTTTGTTTGTGAAGGGTTGAAATAATTAAAAAATGAAATGCTGGATATCTGATTATAATTTCCTGTGAATTATGAGAGAACTAAATTTATTTATAAATTATATTTTGACTGATTAGTTAATGTGTTAATTTTACATAAGTGAAGAGTGGGACTTATAAAAACTAGTGGTGCTACAGAGACATACATTTTCTTGTTTAAAATGGTTGCCTCCAATTTCATCAAATTAATAACTGTCTACTTGAGGTACCCAATGGAGATGTCCTCGCTCAGAAATAGGGGTATGGTGGTCCCCTAATTTGCAGTTACTCGTACCTTCGGGCCACTGTTTTGCATCCATCCATTATATTATATAAATAAAAGCGGATTATAAGGACCATCAGCTTGAATGTTTGGAACAATTTAGTCGGGAAAATGTCAGAAAGACAAGCTGAGCTTCCTTTAAAATAAGTCGATTGACCATAAAAAGGGAACTGAAGAAATCCATTCAGAAACCGGGCCATCCAAATGTTTGCTGAAGACAAAAAAATTAGTGTTTATGAGGCATCAGTAATTTTAGATTTCCTGTTGATGAACTCAATTTCAGATTTATTGTGAATTTTTACTTATCCAGGGGTGTCAGAACTGTTACTGCTTTCGAGGATAATCTCCCAGGGCGAGATTGGGTGAAATTATGTTTTAGTCATCAACAGTTAATGATAAGAAATTGGATAATAAAAATTGTATTTCAGCTATTGAAGTAATCTTTGTGTTTGTAGTATATTTATATTCATATTTGTATAAAAAAACCTAGGAACATATGGACCTAGTGCAAATCACAGTAGTTTTATGTATGAAAACATTGCATGGGTTCAAGTAGCCCACACAGCAGTGTAATTTCAATCCAATTTTCAAAAAAAATCTTTGTGATTTGTGTTAAATATATATTATCAAACTACTCTTGAGCACTTCACAATAAACCTTTAGATCTGTAGAAAAGGTTATAAACATTTTTTAAAAGTTTTTTATGTATTACTAAAGAAAGAAAACTACAAAAGTGTTGAAAAAAATTGTAAAAAAAAATAATTGCCTGTATTTTACGCAAAGTTACTCGAAACTACTCATATTTTCGAAAAATTGAACTCGATTTTATTTCGAGATCGGTTTTTAAGGAATAGATTCCTCGAAGAAAAAACTCTTATCTTCAATATTATAGTTGTAGGAAGATAAAAAATTGCACTTCTGCAATTTTTGAAAAATATGGGATTTCATCGGTCATGAGATTTACACTAATCTCTTAAGCGTCCTTAACGCTACTCGAAGATAAAGTTCAATAAAAAATAGCTGTCATTTTGAGAAAATCTTGAAAATGTTCTTGAGGCTTCATGAAGTTCCCCCAAAATTAATTTATCCGCTTCAAATTCGCAGGGTCTCAGAGTCACCCAATGGATTGAGGAAATATCCACTTTTTTCCAACATCGTGAGAAGGGTTTTGTAGGCGCTAGTGTTGTTCACAAGTAAATGGAAAGTGATTTTGAAAGGGAAAAAAAAGAAGCCTATCGGAGAAACTCTCGAAATAGATTTTTCGGAACATGACAATTCATTCTATATTCGACATATACGAGAAGTAAAGAGTAACTTTTTTTTTTTATCTGTGATGATTTTCGTCTAGAACAGCAAACATAGTGAAATGAATCGAGGCCCTGTATCAACGAGGAACGATATTCCCATGTTTGCTGCGCTTTCTGCGCAGCCCAGTATGTTCACTTTGTATAATTTTTAAAAAAATACTAAACTTTTACTTTATGCTAAACTTTTTTTGAACAATGGGAGAGAATGTTAACAGATTGATAGTAATTACACATTACAAAACTTCACCTAAAATATGAGCTAAGGACTGTAAACCAGAAATGTCCCGTAGGAAACAGAAAAGAAAACGACAAAATATTGTTGGTTTTTATTGCTGAATCCGAATATACATTAAAAGTGAGTACGTTCTTAAACTTTCAATGTCCACAACTTGCCTTCGGAGGGAGGGATTTTAGCATAGTGATTGGCCTTCTGGAATTTTTCTCACATGTTTTTATTTCACATATCTTTTCGTTCGATGCGAAGTTTCCTGAAGATTCCCGTGTATTAAATTTGTGTGAAGAGACTTTATAAAATTGTATTCTGTATTGTTTTTCTGATGTTAGTTCAATTTAATATTATTTGACAATTATTTCAGTGTGACGAGCCGTGTCATTTTTCTGTGGTCATCGCTGGATTTACCCAGCAACCAGGTCTATCTTTCTGATGCGATGTGCAGGGGGAGTCGCAATACCGTAGGTTGTTCTGTTTTTTTTTTTAATATTCAGAAATACGCTCATTTTTTTGATATTTTTGCTTTTTTAAAACAAAATCTCCTGGACTCCCATAAGGCAAACTTGAAATTCTTTAGAAATCTTGGTGTAACGGCAAATTGCTTCAATGCAATGTGAAACGAAATAATTATTTTAAAATCCTTTTATCATTCATTATAATATTGCTTGTTCTGCAAGAAAGCGCACCCTTTCTCCTCACAGAATTCGAGCAGTCACTACTATTTCAGCATTCCAAGCAACGAAGGGTTATTTCAAACAATGAAATGCCGCCCATGAAGCGAGACGCTGTGTAAAAAACTGGCCGAGTGTCACACAGTTGCAATTTGTTTACCCGATGCTCACGTGCTACAGCTTGAATAACACACTTTATTTTGCCGTAACATCAGATAATCAATGCTGGGAACCCTCTCCAAAGCATCAGAGTCCTTCGCATCGACTTTACTAAATTTGAATAAACTAGATATTGTTGAACTTTTAAATACAGATGAAGCAAACTAAAATGAAGGCTAGACAATACTACCCATCCGCCCAACGATCATATTGTTTGATTGATTGGTTAGTGACCGGGCACGTCAACGGCTTAGGTCATTAGTCCCATAAGTGTAGTGCATGATTTTATCACGGGGGTTAGCGGTGATCACCTACTGGTTGGCTAGATACGGCGCCAACGTAAGTCGGCTTACGGGGATTTTCCCTCAACAGGTACCTCCCAACAGTGGGTCCAGCCCCAGTTGGGACAAGCTCTAAGCTCCCATCATGTGTGGTAGTGTACAGCATGTGTGTGTGCGTAAGTAAGGGGTACGGAAAGGGTAAGGAAAAAGGAAAGATAGCGCGCGGTCCGTGGCCCGTGGCCCGTTTGTTAGAGTTCTGCTCTAGCGTTCGCCTCGTGTTGTTCAGAGAAAACCACGGAAAAGTACTGATCAGAACAGCCGGCTGCTAAAATTTTCCAGATCGACCCCAGCCGAAGTCGACGTAACTGACAAGCTAATGCCGAAACTCCTGCCACCGTCGGGACTCGAACTCCAAGAAATCCCGGTCAGAGGCACTGCAGTAACTGCACTGCAGGCAGTGCAGTTAGACATCAGTTGATGCCCCGAGCCACCTTTACCGGTTCAATGATCATGTAACGATTTGGATATGCACATACATTAAGCTTCTAAATGATTTAAGTGCATACAAATGTATATAATTAATCTTCTAAAATAATGCATGATCTGTGGATACTATCGCGTTAAAGGTATGTTGATATTTATGAATTAGTAAGATGGAGTTGTGTAAATACTCCTAAACATCGTACATTACTAAATATAGAGACGGGCTGTTCTGTTCTGCAAACTTCTGAATGCCTGCTGTAGTCCTCTTTCTCTGCTATGAATTTTCCTTTGCAGTACAAGACAACAAAACGTCTGTAAACACTAACAAACCCAGTAACAGCAATTTACCAGGACGCATACAAACACAATGCTCCGTTTCCCTCACAAGTTTGTATTCGTTGCAATGATGCGTTTTACTACGAATGGCCGGGAACAGGGAAGATTGCGCGAAAACAACGATTAGTGCTTATCGCCGTGCAAAGGAGTACGGCACGAAGCGGCCGGATGAGTTGTGCGGCGGCGAGCTCCATTCGATGCGTTAATTCTGGTGAATCCTTTTTCGTGCTTCTCGCTGTTTCATGACTATTTCTCAGCTGTTTTACTATTACTGTGAAAATATCTACAGATTTTTCGTAATATTGAATTTTTTTAAATATTGAAAATGCATAATTTTGTTTGTCATCGATAATCTGATCGATTGGTCAATCGATAATCGAACGCGTCGCCATTGAATGATGGGGCTCCTAAAAATCTTCTTTACTAAGACATTTATTTCATTATTTTTAATAAATGTAAATTACTTGCATATCCTCTCGTATTCCTCACTGAAAATAACAGTAAGCCTTACTTCCAAGACCAGCGCTTCGGTTGGCTTGTAAGAATCCAATAACGAAGAGATTGACGGACAAATAGCAGTGGTGATTTGTATAAGGCGACAAACATGTCAACAATGACGCGTCTCTGTAGTTTCGGGATGTAATGTAATTTGTATTTCCGGCGGGTTTGGGGAATTAAAAAAAATTGATTTTTATTATTGATGTCACCTGGTTAAATTGCGCCATTTAGGGAGGACAATACAATTTTTGATTGAAGGTACGTATTTTATTTTCAAGTTATTAAAGTATCCTCTGAATTAATAATTCTGTGAAGTTAACTTATTGGCAGTGATAGCTGGTTTTCGACAGTTTTGCAGTTTCAATCAGCTTTTGTGTCCAGATTCCCTTGATCCTTTGAGCATTTGCTGAGATATTTTGCTTCTGCTCTTCTTTTACATTTGTGCTCCTCGACATAAATCAAAGTTCATAAACGAGAATTGGTACGAATAAATGTTTTTTTGTCTGCTCCTTTTAAGGGCAGAAACAAAATGGTTTTATCATGTAGCTACAATATTTGAGTTCCATCAAGCACGAAGATTTACAGTACTACGTCCTTGATGTAAGTATTTATGTCTTGGTTGCACATTTTCTGAAGAGTAAAGATTGCATTTTGACATTTTTTCGTTTACTGCAATATTAACGAACATTATTTCGTCTATACAAATGTGAGAGCTAATATGTGTATGTACGTTTACTCGAAACTGAATGTTTTAAGAAACAAAAACAAGTTTTTTACATAGAAGATTTCAACGGATTGCCTACTTCACGTCATGTGCAATATTATTTTGCCTCTGAGATTAACAAGGAATAAAGGCATTCATCCTCAAATTTTAGCGCAAATGAATTTTACTTGTTATCAGACCTTTCTTGGGCTTATGTATTCGTCAGATATTTCTGAAATGCAAAAACGCTCTTGAACTCGTTGCTTATGGTAGCAAAACGAGGACTTCCGTGAAAACACACACTCACAAAAATGGCGACACGTATCCACGCCCATAGAAGGACGCGACCCACTGGGCAAGACTTGGCGCCGGCGCATTGTGTAATCACTTCAGCCACTACTTGAAAACTTCGGCCCCCTTAGGCTTGACATTTAACAAGGCGAATTTCGTAGTGATGTTGTTGGTAAATGTGACACAGTGCTGAGTGAAACAAGTTCACTAGGCGATGGAATATCACATTTGCCACTCGGCAGAGTGACGAATGTATTTGTTCTTCTGGAAAATAAATACTGTTGTAAAATGAATGAATGAATTTATCTTACAACTTTGTGAATACCACAGTTGGATTCGCTTAATGAATTCAATAAAAACTCAATACATCACAAATAGTGCTTAAGAATACGGTTCATACTAAGCAATTTACTGTATTTCTCAACCATACTGATCCTTACACCTTTGTCTTCTAATATTCACCTCACCTTACCCTGAACATTCCACCTTTCCCGCATTCTTCCTCCCTTAAACACCCGACACCTCTCTTACAAATGTTCCCAATCTTCCTTTTCCATCTCACAGATCCTACATATTTATCTCATATTCAGCCAAAAACTTTCTCTCTCTTCATTTCCTAACGTATATCTTGTTATCTTGACACTGTCATTTTCCTTACATTTCCCTTTTAAATAACTTGGAATATCATCCAACTGAATAATTTTAAACCATTTGTTATAAGTTGAATTTCTAATATTTTCGTAATCTTCCTGCAATAACTGATCTTTGTCTTTGATTCAAATCTTTCCATAAGTCAATCCTTTCTCCTCTTAACATGACACTCCTCCAATGAATAACCTGTATTACTCCAAAATCTTTCCCTTTCTCTTACCCTTTGTCTTCCCTTACTCTTACCCATTTCCACAAATACATTTGTACTATGACGACTTTTTGCCCGAAACCCACCTGCGGACTGGATTCGTTCTAGTAACTTTCTACTAACACCGCCGGGATTCGTTCTATTAACACAGTCCATGCCTAATTGCGTAATATGGCTGGGCCAGAGAACTTTGAAAAGGTGTTGTTGAAAACAACGAAGGAACGTTACTACCTTGTCCAATATTTTTTTGTAAAATAATTTTAATAATAATGATGATAATAAAGGTATCATTAAAAAGTAAATAATTATAACAGCGACATGGATAACACTTCGTACCATTTGCTTTTGCTATAACATCCTGAAACGAGCATTTTTAATAACTTTAGAGTAAGTTTTTTCTTTATATTACTTCATTGACACGATAAATTAGCAATTTGAAGTAAATTCCTTGTTATGAGACTGTATCTATTTCTGATTTATTTCCGTAGAGTGATAAATATGGTGTCGTAGGAGGTGCCCGTTATTTGCTGTTGGGGAGTATTTTCTCTCATGGAGTCGCCAAAGGAACATGAATGCGGTGATCGGGAGTCGACAGAACAGGAAACGTGCCAATGTAGCGAGGTAAGAAGGGATCAAGCAAAATTAAAGCAGTATTAATATTCGTTAAGAAAAATTTCCTGCAAGCCTTCATTGCATTCACCCACAGAAATGTACTAGAATTAAGAATTTATTTTGCATTGTAAGAAATAAAATAATTTGATTTGTTAGAAATATAATTTTAATTAATTTATTTGTGGCCAGTTATTAGTTTACATTTAAAATCACGTTAAATGCGAACGAAACTATATTGTTATAATTGAAAAATATAATAGAAACAAGATTATATTTACAATAATGTAAATACAGAGTACTATAAATCAGTCGAACTGAAAAGGATACCTGCTTGACATTCCCGAAATGTTTGTTTTACTTAAATTAACTCACGGTGAGTTCTTCGCAAATAAATGAAAGATGTCTGAAAGATATATTTCCTTGCTTTTATATTTAAACTTTTTTGTTACATGTCACTGCGTGTAATGAATAAATATAATATTTTTGATCATTTTTAATATGAGGCAGACGACTTGTCGTATTCGGCTTGTTTGCTTAATGTCAATTTATATTGGAGAGTATCTAATGCTGAATAGGTACTTCGGACAATATTCTCGATGGTCGAAATTTTGTCATTACAACATTACGTAAAAGGGGTTCTCAAATTCGTGGGGGTGGGTATAGGGACGAATATAAAATCGCTGGATAGGGTTGTATAATTTATATATTTTCCATTGAACTATCTTGGTGTTTATCGTACCATCTCAGACTTCACTTTCTCATTGAGCAAATACTCTATTTCATAAACATGTTTTATTATAATTTGGTTCAAAATATAAAGAAAATTGAGAGAGGATCTTTCGAGACTCCATTGCATTTTTGCCGCATTTTGTGGTCTTTCTTTTCAATTCAGTTTTGTAATTGATATCTGCTGAAGTATGCACGTGTTGCAATACAATCTGAATCGGCTTTTCATTCAGCTGATGCATGTGAAAAATTTTTTGTCTGAAATTCTTGTAATAAATTTTTACATTTATGTAAATTACATACAATTTCCTACTGGTAGCTTAGCATCGGGAACATGTGTATTAACGAACATAAGGTAAATTTCATAAATTTACAAACCATTAAAAATAAATTGAGTTGAATGATTATTCTCGCATTAACTATAATTTGAGATCAATGATTACCATCACATAAGTTAAGATGGGTCTTTATTCACGTTTAGAAAATTATTTCAAGTATACGTTGTACCGTTTTTCTTTATCCTTGCCGTTTGTGAGTCACGTGATGGCGCCAACAGTTGTTTTCTAGTGACTACGTAATCTATTAAATAACACTTTTTTCCAAGAATAGAACGTCATGGTGCTGTCGTGTAAAATTTAGTTTTAGTGACTTATCAACTTATTCCCACGGGTCGAAGAAATTTGGGGGAGACGGGGGGACTTCCTTCTCGCCCAGTTTCGTGCGAGGGCGGATTTTCAACACTAGCTAGATGGGTCGAATTCAGTCGAGGAGAATTCTAGCTGCTGGATGCTCTGATCAGTAGTTTTCCGTGGTTAAGTGCTTTTTCGTGGTGATCAATATCTGGCGAATACTGGAGCAGTTTTGTAACAAACGGGCCACGGACCACGCGCGAGCTTTCCTTCCTATCGTTTCTGCTTACACCCCGTCCACCAAACACGATGACCCATGTCGCAAGGTCAGTCGTGAGTTTAGCAGTTGGCCTGGCTGGGAAAGTGCCTTGCCGGCGGAGATACCCAGCAAGGCAAAGTAAGGAACGGCGCCGGATTCACTTCCTAGCTGGGTGTCATTGATTGATTGATTTTTTCGTGTTTCCTAGCGTGTCAACTGCTTTAGTAATTAGTCCCGTTAGTGTAGTGCATGTTTTTTCTCGGGAGATGGCGGTGATTTTTCCCTGCTGGATGGCGAGATCTAGCGCCGACCTACCGTCGGCTAGTGGGGTTTCCCCCTAACCAGGACTCTCCCATCAGCAGGGCACCGCCCCAGCCGGGACAAGCTCTAAGCTCCCGACCGGTCTCCCGGAGTATGTGGTAGTGTAGTGCATGTTAGTATGTGTGTGTGTAAGGGGAGAGGATAGGACAAGGAAGAGGAAGGACAGATCGCGCGCGGTCCGTGGCCCATTTGGTAAGGTACTGCTCTGGCATTCGCCTGGTATTGATCGGAGAAACTACGGAAAACTACCGATCAGAGCATCCGGCCGCGCGAATTCTCCTCCAGACAGCGACTGAATTCGACCTAGCTGAAAAGCTAGTGTCGAAACTCCTGCCGCCGTAGGACCTCCCGGTGAGAGGCGCTGTGCTAGCTGGGTAGGAACGCGCCACCCGTCGAGACAGAACATTCCCTGTGCTTACGTGCGTGATGAGCGCAGCGACGAGCGTGCTTGGGGCGTGGCGCAGGACCTGACGGCGTGCCTGCTGCGCGAGGCGGAGCGCGCGGAGGCGCAGCTGAAGCGCGCAGTCGAGGCCCACGAGCAGCGCGTGCAGGTGAGGCCGCTTTCTCCTCTGCAAACTGTACGCTTCGGCGCTTCGCCTTTGCCAACAACAGCGTTGGTGTTGTGTTGTGACAGAATAGGAACGTGTCTATTTCAACTGTTATGCAGCTGCCCGGCAATTCATGGTTCTAGAGAGTAATCGGTATTTATTTTGCAATTGACTAAAAGACGTCATTAGGTGCATATTAGTTAATTATTCGCGAGCGCAGTAGCGGGGGTGTATAATTGCTAAAGAGCACGACATAGTTTTTAGCCGCGTGTATTGTACGTTCTTAAACGATCGCCTTTTGAGCATTTTGACATTTTTCAACTGTAATCTTGATGATTAGAGTTGTTAAATAGACTTTAATCGCGACGTTAAATTGACGTACCATTTATTACACGGGATGTAATAATGAGTAATCTTATCTATAGCAACTGATTTACTTCAATGGATATAATAATGTTTGCCATTTTGGGGTCGGATCAATCCCGGCTAGCATTGTCTCCAGACCTGAGCCCTGATATTTTTTACTTTCCACAACAGGGGATGAGGGAGATACATGGCGATCATGTTTTCACTTCACCGAAACTAGCATACTTGGCCTGCCTGAACTTTTCTTTCCTCGCACAGCGCTAGAAAGTAAGACAATTGTAAAGAAAAGCTACACCTCTATTTTCGCCCCGACGTGGAATCGAACCTATGAGCCACCCGAGGAGGTATGGATTTAATAATGAATCATTTAATGTAGTTCTAAACTTAAGTAAAGAGCAAAACGGCGATCGGCTAAGATAATATGTCTTTATTCATTACAGTTGTGTAAACCTATTTTATTTCATTGTTCTTCACATGTCCGAGGGCCCTAAGAACGACCAAATTATGAGACCCTCAAATAATATTAAAACATTAGGTGTAATAAATGTATGTATGTATTTATGTACTTTGGCATGACAGGTCTCGCCGGGAGCGTTGGCTCTGTGCATCAATTGATGTCACTGTAGTGTCTCTGACCTGGAGGTCCTAGGTTCGAATCCCGACGGCGGCGTGACTTTCGACACTAGCATATGAGCTAGGAGTTAGTGATAGTCTGTGACAGTCGCTGTCTGGAGAATTCTAGCGGCCGGCTGCTCTGATCGGTAGCTTTCCGTGGTTTCTCCGATCAACACTAGACGAATGCCGGAGCAGTACCCTAACAAACGGGCCACGGACCGCGCGCGATCTTTCTTTCCTCTTCCTTGTCTTATCCTCACCCCATACGCTCACACTTACACTAACATTCCCCACACTCTCACACATGCCGGGAGACCGGTCGTGGACTTCGAGCTTGACCCGAATGGGGCGGTACCCCGCTGGTGGGAGATACCCGTTTTGGGAAAACTCGCAAGCCGGATCTCACCATTCAGCGGAGGAAGATCACCTCCATCTCCCGCCTTAAATACGCATTACACATACGGGACTAATAACCTTACCAAAGAACTGTTGGCACCTGTGCCCAGGACGCGGCGAAGTCCGGGCTGCCAAGTACTTACCGACTCCTGCCGCGGAAGCCTAATCTCTCTCTGACCTTAGCAGTTGACGCGCCCGGAATCACTAAGGCATGAATGAATGAATGAATGGGGTGGGCGTGTGCAGGGCATGATGGCGGCCGTGCTGCAGCGCATGGAGGAGGCGCGCTGGGCGTTCGTGGCGGAGTTCCTCTCGCAGCGAGCGACGCAGCGCAGGCTGCGCCAGCGGCTGCAGGAGGAGGCGACCCGGGCCGCCACTGGCACGCCGCGCCACTTGCCCGCCGCCGCGCAGGTGCTTTGCCCCCCTCTCCCCGCCTCAAAGAGCTCATCGCCAATGTCTGAACGGTCTTGCAGCTGTAGTCCTGTTTTAGGCTTCGAGGCGGAGCCTACCCAAACATTTAATGGAAAACAAAACTGTTCTCAATACTTCATAATGTGCTTATTGATAATTTTTCAACTCACAAGTAGGTCGTTTCACGTCTGACTTTCAAAGTTTTGCGTCTTGAACTTTCCGCGTCATTGCGAACTTGCACATCATAGGAGCAAGGCTCAGCGTTCATAGCCTGGAACGCTTGCGCAGTACGTGTGCTCGCGAGACGACGATTATGATGTTACTAGAGTAATAGTACTAGAGACGTACTAGAGGACTTCTTAAGATAAATTTACTAGAGGGCTTCTTACAAAATTCAGATGTCTGCACTCTAACTCTTCTGTGATCCGTTTATATTTATCAAGAAGAGAAGGTGGTCGAGAGCAACTCAAAATTTTTAAACTCTACAGAACCCAAGAACAAAAATGAGGGACGCTATTCTTAGGTCTGAGATTTCCTTCATGCAGAAGGTGGTGAGCGCTGACAATAGATAACAGCACTTAGTTTAAGCAACCAAGGCACGAATATTATAATACCAACTCTAAACGAGGAAATACAAAATTGGCAACGATATATGCTTCATGGTAAATTGCCAAACTCTCTGTTGGACCCTATGATTGACAAATCTGCGTCCTTAAAGTGGTTGAGCAATGGTTAGTTGTACCCGAAAACTGAAGGTTTTGTAGCCGCAATTCAGGATAGAGTAATAAGAACTAAAACTATGAAAACATATTAAAGAACACATGATATCGATAAATGTAGAAGATGGGGTAACAACGGAAAGTCTATAGTGCACATAATGGCTGGATGCAGTACTTTGTCAGAGAGTGCCTATTTAGGCAGACATAACCAAGTGGCAAAACTCATTCACCGAGAACTAGGAATGAAACTTGGAATGTTGGGGAATAATGCTCCAGCATACTACAAGTATGAACCAGATGCTGTGCTCGAGACGAAGACGCACGTCTTATACTGGGATCGGCCTATAATGACGGATAAAACAATTAATAGTAACTGCCCTGACATCCTCACAATAGACACAGAAAAGAAAACAGCCTGTATGATCGATGTTTCAATCCCTTTGACTCACAACTTGCGAAAATCGGATGGAGAAAGATTCAGAAAAGATGAGAACTTGGCAATTGAATTGAAAATCATTTGGAAGTTGCACGAGATCTCCCATTTCCCCATGGTTATATCGTCGTCAACAGGAACTTGAAAAGAAATCTGGAGAATTTAGATATCAAAAAATCTTTGATGAAAGCCAGAAGCCATCCTTCTTCAAACATGTCATATTGTCAAGACATTTTTAAATGCGTGATATTCATGTAGGTAAGGATGAATTTCCTTCCTGCGCAGCCCGAGCATAACATCAATTAGACAGGTGAAAGTTTTCCCTGATAAAGTAGAAAAAGTCTGAAAAATCGAAATAATAATAATAACAATAATAATAATAATAATAATAAATGAACTACGAGATATCAGATATTTCAACAAAATCTCAACTCAATGTCATTTTGAAATATGGCAATTAATAATAGTTAAATCTTCCCAGCAATTAGAGACTACCCAGCAAAAATTACCACGCTACGCTACTGTCTGCAGTACCGTTCACCGGGAGGTAAAGGTTCGAGTCCCGACAGAGGTGGATTTTCACTACCAACTTCAGAGCTGGGTGGAATTCAACAGTTGTCCGGGGGAGAATTCTAGCGGCCGGCTGCTCGGATCGGTAGATTTCTCTGGTTTCTCCGATCAACACCAGGCGAATGCCGGAGCACTACCCTAACAACGGACCACGCGAGATCCTTATTTCCTCATCCTTGACACACATGAAATGCGTTGCACTTCTACACACGTCTGGAGCTCAGAGCTTGTCCCGGCTGGAGCGGTGCCTCACTGGTGAAGATATTTAAAGGGACAAAACCTTCCAGTCGACGTGTATCTCACATGCCAGCAAGAGAGGGACGCCACCTCCCGGAATATAACGTACGGGATTAATGATTCAAGTAGTTGACGCTTCCGACATCAATAATCTCTTCTTACACTTCATCCCCTTCGTACCTCAAGGTGAAAAGCACTCTCTCCTTGTGTGGCCGATGGTGAAAAATGAACAGAAATGCTGAGACGTACTGCTGAAGCCCACGTGGAGAAGATTAGCCAACACTTCAGATAATATGTCAGCGAAATTTGTAGAACCCAGCCAAGAACTAATCAGAGATGAAAAATTCTATTCCAAAGTTGAATGATTTTTTTGCCTTGGGGGGACCGTTGGTTGGCACCCAGGTTCCGACTTCCGTAAGCCATGGTTTTGTGTCACATGTCCTTCATGATCCATTGAACTTCCCACAGAAGTCTGATATGAAAATATGATTAGTGTATCAAGGTTGAAACCATAATCTCAAATGTTTTGGTTGAGAGTATTATTTTCATAGTTCATTGATTGTCTTCAGTAATATTGAGATGGAAAGATGTTGCTTCTTTCTCTTTTTCAGCTGAAACCTTCAGCAGAGCTGTTGATTTTCGTTTGTCAGTTCTTTCAAATTCTAGTTTGTTTGTTCGATATTGTTCCAGTAGAGGCAGTAAACCATGCAATCAAGTAGAGGTAGTAAAAACTGAAAATTAGAAATAGATGTCAAATACTCATCTCAGTAATGACCAAACATTATTCTACCCCTGAATGTGTCTGACAAAAAACGAAACCCCAAAAAAAGAACCCTTCATGTTGCATTGTTGTAATGCCAATATTAATAAGATGTTTTGAGCTTATTTTTAAATTTAAAATAAAGGAGAGAAAGAAATAATATTCGTTCTAATTCTCACCACTGGAAAGCTTAAGGTCCACGTTCTGCAAGTTTGAAGCCAGTATGCGTTCTACAAGTGTGAAGCCAGCACTCAATTTATATTTTTCCAATTTTGTGTTTGTGACCATTACGGGTTTCATTACCCCACATCTCTTTTTTTTGTAACTGTCTCGCCGTGCCACCTACTTTGCCCTAGTGCTCGGTGGTACCAGTGCCCGGCAATAAGAGTATTTCTATGGAAAAACTGCTGTTTTCCGACACACGATTCCAATACTTTTTGTTCTTACGAAGTGAGGCGAGAAAGTAAAAGGAAAAGGAAATAAATTACCCTTCTCTTCATCCTCACCATAACAGGTAGTAGCTCCACATTCTGCAAGTTTAAAGCCAGTAGGAAATACTCAATTCAATTCTTTAAAAATTTTGTGTGTGAAGTTGACACTATTGACGCTGTGTCTGCAGTTTTACCGTGCTCGTCTATAGCAAGTTCACGTTCTTATGAGAGTGAAAATTGAATCAATGAAATGAGACTACCTATCCTGTGTTTCAAAAATATAAGCACCTTTAAAAAACGTGATAAAATAAAAGTGGAGTTTGATCAGCGATCAGATTAAAGCCTGATTTTTAAATACTTAATTTTGAAGTTACCCAAACTGCTATAGTAGCCAATGTGAGACTCTTCTGCGGGACCAAATGGTAATAAAAGTGTCTGCATTTATTGGAGTAAATAAAACGATTAAAATGATTAATTTTGACATTGTTATATTACTTCACTCTCTGACAGAAATAGTGTGATAACCTACCTCCTGTTAGTGCAAAATGTACCCCAAGGCCTTTGCCAACCAACTTCACAAGTGGGGTTTCTTCGCACATCTTGGCTTGATGATTTTTAAAGGTGCATAAAAATTCGACATGAAAACTACGGTATGGTGACCTAATAGATATAGTTTTCGTTGATGCATTTAAGCTTGTCGAAAGTAAACCAGAGTTGCGAAAAAAATAAAAACTACCAATTGATGTCAACCAGCTTTGGCGTCCTCTAAAATAATGACGCTTCAAAACAGCCACGTTGATGTGTGTTGAATCGATCTTCATAGAAGACAGAAACTTTATTAAGAGACAGAAAAACTTTTTTAAAAAGAGAAAAAAATCTTTTGTATCATATTTGGTTTATAATACCTTAGCTAAAGTAACCCGACGTTTATCGGGTATTTGTTTGTCACAACTACGTATTAGACAAAAAATTTCTATAACTATTGTGTAAAACGAAAGTAATATTATTTACATGCACGCCATTTTCATCCATCTCACTTCGAGAAAAATTAAATACTGAACTGCAGATTAGCTATACATAGAGCAGATTCCAATCCATTTTTTGAATAGTTGAGTTTTGATGGAGACGATTTACCTTGGATTTATCGTGGATGAAACCTTCGACACAGGGTTATGGTTGAAAAAAAGTATATGACGTTGATGCGCGGTGTTTTGTCTTAGTGTGTGGTTATATTACATATATTACAGCGTACATATCACACGCATTATAATCACATTTGTTTACCTGTGGTCAGCTTCGTGCAAGAAAAAGAAGACAAATTCTGCAGATGGAAGTTTGATACATTGAAATACAAAGTGGTTAACTGCACTCATTTTTATCATTGCTATAATTTGTTAATTTATTATAAAACATTGATTCACCCTAATTAATTTAACTTACGGATTTTCTCAAATTACATTATACATTTTGAGCTAAATGAAACATTTTGGACGTTTGAGTACTTTTATTGGATGCGGCTAATTCTTGTTTCCAAACCAGGACGTCTGCCCTGAAAGGGGGCTGGACCAAGAGGAGGAATGTGTTCGGAAGAGGAGAAGGTGCGAAAACACGCCATCGAACTGGGATCCAGAACACCCAGGATCTTGCAACAGATGCTTACTCAGAAGCCAGGCGTGGTCCAACGTCCGGGATAGCAACCACTGCATGCATTGCTTGAACGACGGCTGCGTTCATTTTGGAGACAAGTCCAATAGTGTTAGCAAGGGCCTTGTACACCTGTATAACGATCATCTGCAGAGAGATTTGTGCGACCGTTTCCATGAAAAGATATCAGATAAAGACCAAGATATTTATATGAAGAATCGAGATAGTTTCTGTATCAGTTGTTCATTCTCTCACGCAAGTACGCAAACCGGCGATTGTAAGGAAGATAAGGACCAATCCACTCGCACTCTTCTCTTCAGACGTCAACATTGTTCCTGTACACGATGTACCGAAAGTATAAAAGACCAGCAGCGCCACAACAGATGCATTACTAAGAAGAACCGGACGTTTCGTTGTGATGATCCAAGTGAATTTAGGCGAAAAAATAATACATCAGTCGCTAATGGTCATAAAAAACAAGACCGTAATAATGCTGATCAGCAATGTTGCACACCCAGAAAAGAGTGCAGAGCGTACACGTCTCGTGGTGCAACGTATGGAGACAGAGGCGACTTCTGCCATTGCAGCTCCAAAGACGTGAATCGTCACCACAGCGACTCCACCACTAGGTGTCCCCGCCCTTTTCGCGTCGCCCGCCGCCCCGACGGCTTCTCCAAGAGCGTGGGAGAGCTCCCCAATCCTCGGAAGGGCTTCGGAGGCCAAGGAATTCGCTTTCCCAGAGACTCGCTTTCCAAACGACAGGTATATGAAATCATTGGATGTTTTCTATTTCACTGAATTCAATAAGATGTTTCCATTCATTCCCTCTTTACAGGATGACTGACTCAATTTGGTGGATTTGTGAAGAGTTAATGCGCTGGATATAAGCATATAAGAATTAATACGTGTTGTCTTCAGCATAATACATCTCTTAATCTTAAATTTACGAATGTTATACATTAGGAGATTAAAAACTTCTACACTGCACTTCACATCTACGTATGTGTGTTTTTGATAATACTTGACCGGCAGATGGAATCTCATTCTTGTCTGGGAGCCCGCTCTTGTAATATGAGGAAATAGTTCAAAAAAGCGTTATTTGCCGCCTCAGTTATTTGCCGTGAAGTGATGATGGGAAGACGAACAAAAAGTATGCTTTCCATACTTCTTGAACAGGAGATGGACATTTGCCAAGAGGGAGTATGAATGAATATTAATATTCTTGTTTCGGAATCATCTAAAAATATTCAAACATGAACAGCAGGGAGAAACATGGGTTGTTGGGTAGAATTTTGTGTGTGTGTGTGTGTGTGTGTGTGTGTGTGTGTGTGTGTGTGTTTCATAAAATTGTCTACGAATTCTTCGATCGATATTCAATTTTTTTCTTGATTAGTGATGCTTCTCTGTGAGTTACTGCATTATAAGTAAAATGTGAATAGTAAAAAGAATTATGAACGTTTCTTGAAATCAACTTTTTACGGCATGATATCTATCGGTAATTAAAGTATCTCAGATTAATATTATTAGCATTTGGAAATAAACCAATTTTTCGATTTCAATGAACCACAAAACGTGTATTCTGACTTCATTAAGTATTTGAGAAAGTAATTCACAATATTTAGAAGCAAGAAAATTCCGCTTTCTCAATATCAGGAACCCATAAGTAAGTTTTTCTGTTGAAAAATTGACATCACATACAGAACATTGCCTGTCGTTCACTTCAATTCAGATTCATGTATTTGGCCACATTAAGATTTTTGACAGAATATTACAAAGATTGGCATATTTTTCTGCAATATTACAATACTTTCCCTGTACTCAGTATTTGAGAAAGTAAACATCGTTAATAAAAAGAGTATCCCTAGAGAAACAAATGGCAATTAAAAATGTTACAGTGGTCGAAATGCTCTATGTCATCAACAACGAGCCGAAAAAGGAGGAGCCGTCGAAATTATGTGAATTCCCAAGCGTTGAGTGCTGCCACATCTGTAGCAAACATACCACCTCCCTCCAGCAGCAAAGTAGAGGCGACTGACAGCCACAGAATTAGCAGGTACTTGCTGACTGCGTAAGTAGATGTGGTTAACAATCTGTGAAGAAAAATAATTTTGTAATTGCATGAGAACAAGACAATGAGGCTTAGTATAGCCGCTGATTTCTAGGTAATATTGACCATGTGTATTAGAGACTACTGGAATGCATAAGCAAAAGCTGCTCAAATATTATGAACTTTTTAAAAATTTATTAAAACAATTAGATTAAATATTTGTAATGAAATCCATATATATATTGAAGCTACACATAACATCGTATCAGTCAGAACCAGATCAATGCTGTGTACACTGAATAGAAATGTAAATAATATTTTTGCAAGGATTATTAAATTTAAGTGTTTCATTTGGCAGTTGAAGATACCATACAGAAAATATCCTCTCATTGTCTTCAACTTCAAACTAAAATTATGAAGAAATTGCATATTCGGCTATTTTTAATGGATTACAACATGTTAAGTTCATTTTTCAACAGAAATATCAAAAGAAATCACTAGCAAAAATATTAATTTTCACCCATTAGAACTTTAACTCTACATTTTCACTTTTCAAAAGTCTCTCAATAAATGGTCCTTATAACTACTGCAACTTGGATCACTGATTTTTATTACTAACAAAAACATTATTTGCGTAAACACTTTGCTCTTTGAGATAGCTTTGATGTAAAATGATGTAAAGGAAGACCAGAAAATTAAAGTAGTAACCATTGCTTCATGACCTTGTTAATGATGAAGATGCAGAGATAAACGATAGCATTTTCCTCATCCTCTCGGGTCTTCAAACAATATTTCTTTCCGCTTTACTATCCATTGTACTTACTAATGTTTTCTTGTCATTTGTGATACATATGTACACCACTAACAGCCTATTACCTGTATTGTCAACAATTAAAGAAGTTGCAAAAATGTTTGCAGTACTCAAAAAAGCAAACCTTTTTTAAAATTTGACTTACTGATATCATAGATTTGTGTATTCAAAACAGGGTTTGATAGTGAAATAAAGTCCGCATTGAGAGCAAGCAATGAAATAATCATTAGTCCTATTAGAGAAATGGAAAGCTTAGCAAAGGAATCACTGAATACCTACTGTTCTGAAGATATTGATATACATTTCTAACAAACTTGCCCCGAAGTACCTTCTATTAATTGCTTCTTTGTATTGAACCTCACTTGCATCTCAAAAGACATCGTATTGCTTCTTTTTGAAACAGTAATTCTGGATGAAATATAGTAAATTTTGTAAATAATTATATTATCGAAAATGACTCCAAATATTTTCTTCGTATGTATCAAAGAATGGTAAAAATATTGATTAGTGCAGGTCTTATTTTCGAAAAACTCTCAGTATTTTCGAAAATTGTAAAAAAAACAAACATTGCAAAGTACAATTTAAAATAGAGATTTTTTGTCCTACATGAAATCTGTTCTTAACAAATAAATCTTAAAAAAAGATGTACAATTTTTTAAAAAAAAAATGAGTATTTTCCGCGTAATTGCTGCTTGACGTTAATGCAAAGACTTTCTCTTAGTAAAGTTCTTTGATTTCTTTGGTGAGGGCTAGCTTCATGGTCTCGCCCCATCCTCTTGCTAGCTGCCATCAATCGCCATCCAAAATAGATTTTTTGAAGTTTTCTCAATTTGTTGGTTTCCTAATGGAAGATTGGAAATATTCTTTTAAGAATATTAAAGTAGAGTAAAACATCATCCTATTAGGGCATTTTTGTTGAAAAGAGCAGTTTTAAAGAAAATGGCTTTTATGCGTTATTGTAAATGCGAAATTTCAAACTCTCTTCCACAGAAATCTTTTGATTTTTCTAAAACCTTCCTTGAAAGTTATTTAAGCACTTTTACTCAAAAATACAATAATGTATACATATCGTTGGAAATGTACATATTAAAGGCGTGAGAGTTATTTCAAAAAATTACATTTGTGTAATTTTTGAAAAAACAAAAGAAAATGCACCAAAATTAATTCTATCATCTTCATATTCTATGTCATCTTCAAGAGTGCAATAAGCACTATTCGTTGGAAGAGTTTGAAAAAAAAATTTGGAGCAGTTTTTGAGAAAATGGCAATTGAGTGTTTCTGGAAATATGAAATTTTGAACTCGTTTTCACAGAAAATAATTGCGTTTTCAAGAAACTTTATTAGACATCACTAATTAGGGACAATAAATTTCATTTGAAGGAAAAGTCTCTATCATCTATCACTGGTAAAGATAGGTCAAGTGTATTGCGGTGTATTTTATTCACTGATGAAACAAAATCTACTTTCAGTGGCTTCTGCCCCCTCTATTTGACCAGCCGGTAGCTAGGTTGAATTCAGTCGCTGCTCTGTTGATAGTTTTCCATGGTTTCTCCGATAAATATGGCGGAGCAGTATCCTAACAAACGAGCCACGGACCGCGCATGATCATTCCTTCCTCTTCCTTGCCCTATCCTCATTCCATACTTCCACACAGTTACACTCACGTGCACTACAATACAATATACACCGGGAGACCGGTCGGAAGCTTAGAACTTGTCTCGGCTGAGGCGGTACTCGACTGGTCGGAGATTCCTGGTTAAGGGTAATCCCGTTAGCCGACGGTAGATCGGCGCCTGATCAGACCATCCAGCGGGGAAAGATACCACCACCTCTCGAGAAAACTCATATACTATAGTTACGGGACTAATGTTAGACGTTGACGCACCCGGTATCACCAATCAATCAATTTCAGCAGCCACAGGGGAAAGACATCTTCCTCTAAAGAACGGGTAAGCAAAGCGCCATCCCTGGTTGTCAGCGTGAGAGCTAACTGGTGCAGTTTTGTGAACGCACGAAGTGCAATGTAACGTAATTACGTCTCCACATAGCGCGAGTGGTCTCAGCAGCGTGAATCGCTGTCTCCGTGTGAAAAGCACAGCTGTGCTTACTCGCATTGACTTGATTGTCCGCCGCGGTGGCAGGGAGGGCGCCATGGGCCGCGCGTCGCCGGCGGGGGAGGCGCCGCCGCGGCGGCTGCAGGACGACGAGCAGCGCCGCCTGGTGGCGCTCATCGACGCGCGCGACGCGCTCCTGGCGGGGGTCGCGAGAGACGGCGACAGCGGCGGAGGGAGACGGAGCGACGCGGACGAGAGTCTGTTCGCCGTCGCCGCCGTCAACGCGCAGATCCGGCGCTTGCTCTCCACCAGCGGCTGCCCTACACGAGCAAGCTCACCTCTTGCAGAAAGGGAGGGACGATATAGGGTGTAAAAGAAGTTTTATAAAGAAATATTTTATCACGAATGTTGCTTTATTTTTCTTTGAAAATGGAATGCCATAGTTTTTATTTTCTGAAATATTAAGTGTATTGTGAAACTCATTGAACGATGTAAGACAGGAGAGGGTTAACAAGCGGCTACCCCGCACGAGCAAGCTCACCTCGTGAAGAAAGGGAGGGACGATATAGGGCGTAAAAGAAGTTTTATAAAGAAATATTTAATCACGAATGTTGCATTATTTTTCTCTGAAAATGGAATGCCATATTTTTTATTTTCTGAAATTTTAAGTGTATTGTGAAACTTATTGAACGGTGTAAGACAGGAGAGGGTTAACAAGCGGCTACCCCGCACGAGCAAGCTCACCTCGTGAAGAAAGGGAGGGACGATATAGGGCGTAAAAGAAGTTTTATAAAGAAATATTTAATCACGAATGTTGCATTATTTTTCTCTGAAAATGGAATGCCATATTTTTTATTTTCTGAAATTTTAAGTGTATTGTGAAACTTATTGAACGGTGTAAGACAGGAGAGGGTTAACAAGCGGCTACCCCGCACGAGCAAGCTCACCTCGTGAAGAAAGGGAGGGACGATATAGGGCGTAAAAGAAGTTTTATAAAGAAATATTTAATCACGAATGTTGTTTTATTTTTCTCTGAAAATGGAATGCCATATTTTTTATTTTCTGAGATTTTAAGTGTATTGTGAAACTTATTGAACGGTGTAAGACAGGAGAGGGTTAACAAGCGGCTGCCCCGCACGAGCAAGCTCAACTCTTGAAAAAAGGGAGGGACGATATAGGGTGTAAAAGACGTTTTATAAAGAAATATTTAATCACGAATGTTGCTTTATTTTTCTCTGAAAATGGAATGCGTGATTTTCCAAAGTTTTTATTTTCTGATATTTAGTGCGAAACTTTATTGAACGGTGTAAGACAGGAGAGGGTTAACAAGCTTCAGGACGATGACAATTTTCTTTACTTAACATTTTCTTTAAATTCTGTAGAAAAGTTTAAAACTACTGAAACGTTGATTGACGTTTTCTAGCATTACAAGCGCTGAAGAAGTGATTTCGATCTACTTGAAATAATTATTACTTTATCTCCAAATTTGACCAACTTTGCACGCAAAAGTGAGGAAATTTGATTTAGACCATCTGACGTGGTGGATTTTAAATGCGATTATTTAAGTGATTTGCATTTCGATTGTTTGATGTTGATATGTTCTGTATGTTTTTTCCTATTTAGGTTTCTGTCTACGCGAAGGTCGAGATTTTTAATTAATCGAGGTAGGGTTACTCCAGGAAATGTGGAAGTTGTTTACAATCAATGTTGGAGTAGGAGTGAAGTTCCTGAGGAAGAAGAATTTTGCTGTTGATGCATCAAGTTTTATTTGAATTTTGCTAAGCGAAACTCAGCTTTTTATTTATGTATGTGCCCATTACTAAATGGGCATTGTTGGAATTACTAAATGGAGATTGTTTACCAAATGCTTTGATGTAAACACTGATATGTCATTTCCAAATTGGGTAAAGTTTATATTCTTAAGGAATGTCTGCAATGTAAATGTTAAGTAGCTTTGGGGATAGTATAGAGAAAGTTATGTAATACTGCGGAAAAAACGGCAAATTTTATATACCAATACTCGTATTGTGGGACCCCAATACAGAAAAAGTTGATAAATCCTTGTTTAATGTGTAGAAAATTACTCCCTCTAACACGTTATGTTATCAGATTACAGAAATTGTGTGTCTTTGTTACTTTAATTCTTTAAATTTTGGAGGAAGTTTGCATGAAGCTCTTGCAAAATATTTTCAAAATTTTCTTAAAAATGGCTCCAATTTTTTTGAAGGAATAGAGTAAACTACACTGATAAAGATGGCATCGATCCGTTTTCACTGTTGTCTGAATATTCTAAAATTAGAAAAGTTTGAAATTTTAGAAAACAACTACAAAACTGAACTACCTACAAACGAACTCACTACTATAAAACTGAAGATAGAGATTTTTTCTTCAAAGGAATTTTATTCTGTAGTATTCTTTCATTAACATCATGTACAGTACCTCTCTCGAAAATTTACCGGCGAAATTCTATCTTCGGAACCGCGCAAATGAACTTAGGCACCTCGAGACCAGGGGGAGGGACGCGTTGACCAATCGCTAGCAGGTAGAAGCACAGTTGTCTGTGTTTAGTGCAAAATCCCAAGGGGTAGAGAGGAAGCTCTCATCCTGACCGCGGGATGTCGAAGTTTGTCGGCGTGGTTGTGAAAGAATTTCGCCGGTCAATTTTCGTGAGGGGTACGGTACGTTGTTTTGAAAATATTAGTACTTTTCGCGCAATATTGCGTGAAATTTGTGCAATGTTAAAAAATTTCACAAGGATGAACTTCTCAAAGACTGCTCCAAATCTTTTCTTTAAACTTTTGATAGTGATATGGTAGCAGTTGGAATAAACGCCTTTTTCTCTATTCTTTGTTTTTTTTTAAAAAATTCACAAATAATTTTTTGACATCTCTCACGTCATTAATGATTACATTACCGGCGATTTGATGTATTATTGCGTGTATGAGTACATGTTTTCAATTTTCTTGAGGCTACTTTTTGAATTATTTAATGTATTAAATATGTAAAAATCAAACAGCTAAGTAAACCTATATAACTGCTAATAATAGCTTCACGGAGATATACATGAACTGCGAGAATTATATTTTAAAAGCATCAAAATTTAAAAAAAATATGGCGTGGGTTCAAATTGTAGCTATTTATTAAATGTAAAGTTAAAGGAAACAGTACGGAGGTACGCCGCAACAATGTGCAACCTTTCTTTCTCTGAATACATTTTTGAAGATAAGAAAGGAAGATAATTAAGAATCAGAACAAAATCAACAAACGTGATTAACAAAAAACTTTCGTGTATCACAAGACAAAACAATTCGAAACATTATCGCTAAATTTCGCTACCTGCCAGAAATCAAGGAACCTTTCTGTCCTTCATGGGTGCCGGTTTTAAGTGGGACATTCTGTTTTAAGGTGCATGTCACATAAAGTATGACAGATGTAATGTTTCATGTAAATATAAATAAATTTTCAAATACATAAAAACGTGTATTTGAAGTGTAATCAGTTATCCGTGAGTTAAACCTCTTCATAACACTTTTTGTTTTTCAAAAATTGGATCATTTATATCATTTGGGAGTGGCGTACTGTTCATGTTTGCAGAAAAATCCTTTCTATTGTCCATTACGATTATTGTAACGGTGAAAGTTGGACAATGAATTAATAGAATGGCAACATAATTTGATTAATCGGGAAGTACATCTACTAATTTTAGGAGGCAAAAGTAGTATAAGAACATATTTAATGGATCTGAAAGGTAGGACAATGAATTAATAGAATGGGAACATAATTTGATTAATCGGTAAGTACGTCTACAAATTTCGGGAGGCAAACGTATCTTATAAGAACATATTGAATGGATCTGAAAGGTCAGGAGGTCAGCGACTGGACATAGCATAAATATTCACGGTGGATGGCCTTCTTCTGTATGCTTTGCTCACATCGGGCGAGCGATGCCCAATGATTTGTAGCTGGGTGTTCCCAGCGCTTTTTCTTGCCTCGTCCCCTCCCTCATATCCGAGTTCCTGCGCGGCTCGCATCCGTCTCGGGAGGGGTCCGCGGAGCTTGCCTCGGGATTTGGCGGCAATATATTTCCCTCATATGATGCGGGGCGTGGGGCGCAGCTTAAGTGCGCAGGACGGCTCCGTCGACGTCGCCGGGGGCGTGGCGGGGGCGGGGGAGGGTAGAGGGGGGCGGTGACAGCGGCCACGCGGGTCACAGGGCGCCAGGGGGACTGAAACTGCGCCCTGGTGGAGGTCGAGGCAGATGCTGAGAATGAAGACGATGAAACGTACGGGTACTGATGGTAAGATTAAAAATACGTCTCATTGTTTTGACCTCTTTGACGAATTGAGAAAATAATGGGCTCGAAAGTTATGAACATTGAAGCATGGAATTTATTTAACTACTTTTCTGCATTCTCTTCATTTTTAAGTCACTTATAAAATGTGCGAACGAAACATTAAATATTCTGATGTCTTTAAATATAACTTTGGAATATCATGTCAAAACATTTCGATGACATTACACGATCAATGATCAACATATTTTCCCTTTACAGGAATATAAAATTAGTGCGCGATTTTTTTCTTATTTTAGTCGGGTACTTCACAACTTGTCTCAGTAAAGTTCTCAGACTTTTCCTTTGTTCCTCATCTTGTATTCCAAAACTCATTGCATCATTAAGCGTTCCGATGGGCATCAAGCACCTGTGTGTAGTGTACTACACAGGTTACTGTTTGTTGTAAACTGCGTTCGAGCTATAAGAAGGAAGGAATTATAGCCCACAATATCTTTTAGGGTCGATGTTCAACAGAATGGCTTCATTGGAGAGAAAGGGATGTCCTGCAGTCGGTCGCTTGTGTTACCGCGATAAGACGTCTACGTAAAGGGCAGCGAAAATTATTGCAAAGATACGAAAACGGGCATTAAGTGAGCGAAGAAACCACGCGAACACTTTGACCTCTTGGGCTTGCAATTCTGTACATAGCACAACTCCAATCAATCTATTTAGTATGTAGTGCACATACTAGACTCTCTGAATCGGTGTATATCGTCATCACGTATTTTACCGTTTCCCTCTATTCTTCCCTTCACACGTGCTCCTCCCCTCGTCTCCCCCGTGCCCTCTTCGCCTCCACCTGTTTTCCCCGCGTCGCCGGCGGCGGTAAATGTTTTCCTCTCGGGACGTGTGCGGCGAGGGGCGTGGCCGGGTTCGGGGGGGGGGCGCTGATCCGCCCCAATCTGATCGCGCGTGAGCGGATTTCGCTGGCTTTGGCGCGGCGCGCGGCCGCGACCTCCGCCTTCCGGTGTTGCGGCCGACTGCCCCGCCCACGCCCCGTCCCACGTCCCGTCCCACCCCCGCTCCTGATCCGCACCCGCCCCGCCAACGCCGTGCACCCTCCCCGCCCCGCCCCGCCCCGCCCACGCTCCGCCCTCTACCCGCCACCGACCCGCCCCGCTCCGTCGCGTCGCACCCCCGCTCCTATCCGCCCCGCCAACGCCACATCCCCGCCCCGTCCCATCCCTGTCGCGGTAGAACTGAGCCCCGCCCCTCCCCCGCCCCGCCCCCGCCCCGCCCCGCCCCCGCCCCGCCACTCCCCGCCCCCGCCCCGCCACTCCCCGCCCCTGCCCCGCAACGCCCCCGCCCCCTGCCCCGCCACGCTCCCGCTCCCGCTCCGCCCCTACCCATTCCGGCCCCGCACTACCCGTGCTACACCACCGACCTGCCTCCGCCCTCTCGCTCCTCTATCGGTCCCGCCCCGGCCCCCGCCCATCCCCGCCCGCCCCGGCCCCGGTTCGTGTTTCACGCTCCCCGCGCCCGCCGTCTCCGCTGGGCGATCGCGCCAGAACCCGCTCCCGCGTTCCCGTTCGCTGACCCCAGATCACTGACTCCTGACCTTTGCCCAACACCAGCGGCCTTTGTATTCTTCAAATGCGTTCGTACCGCTCAATCCGGGAAAGAAAAGAGCCACCCGGGAAAGAATTGTAGTACGTATGTTAGATTTGAGAGATTGAGGATACATTTTGTTTGTCTAAACAGTACCTAAATAAGATTGCACTTCATTCAAAATTACTATTATTTCAAAGTACAAACCTTCGGAATTTATCAATTTATAAGCCTTAAGCGTAATTTCTCTTTCATTTATAAAGGTCTACGATCCAAATTATTGCTCGTCATTATAGCCCAAGGACTTTCGATCCAAATTACGTGGTCAGGGAAAGGAGTATAGTGTCTTGAGATTTATGATGTGGTTGTCGAGATAAACATTTTAGAACAGTCAACATTTTAGTATAGTGGGTGAGAGCATATTAAATGGAGAATCTACTGTTTTCTGAAGGCGTACTTAGTATTAGGGTATTTTGTGGCTTGATTGCGGGATTGTGGTACACTCGATGATTATATTCATTCCGTTGTTTCTCAAATTCAATCACATGATTTGTGAAATTAATTGTGAGTTATTATTTCCCTAGCACTAATTTTATTCTTTAATAGATGACTCATTTACATCATCTAGCCAGTTCATCAGAATAAAGGAAATTAGGTCTGTTATGTTTACTGTAATGGGATGAATGCTAGTCGTTCGAAATCACACAAAAAATGTTTCTTTAATAATATATGTGGGAATATTTGGAACAGTTTTTTTTTTAATTGAAAAAGCATTTAGAAAACAACGAATTTCAAGCCTTAATAGCATTTTCTAAAATTTGTAATGGAAACTGAATTATAATCAGGAAAACAATATAATTTCATTGCTTTATAAAATTTGCCATATTCATTGAGTAGTATATCTCAAGTTATAAAATGAAATGAAATGTGATGCTCTTTCAAAATAGAGGTTGGGGTCTATCATCAAAAAAACTTTAACCTCTGCTCAAGAAATTAGACTTTCAAAATGTGGACTTATAATACCCACAAAGAGTTGTTTTCATATCGAATACGAATTACTTAATTAGACGAGGTCACATTCCTTTTACTCGTACTTTAATTATTTCAAATCTCCAATCTTCAAGCAAACTTCGGAAACGAACCGCAACGATTTGAAACCAAACGAACCCCCAAAATCTCTATTAGCCCATACGGGTATTTCTAAGGAAGTGTTCCGTTCTCCAATTCGTCGATTCGGACATTAGCGTGCGCGGCAGCGTACTGTGGCGGAAACAAATCGCTGTCTTCATCATGCATTCCAATGCGGTATTCATAAGAAGCGGCGCGGAGCGGCTGCGGGGGCAGAAGGCGCGAAAGAAGAGAAGGCAAAAACGACGCGGCTCTCCTCCCGGCCTGCGGCTTCTCCGTCCCAGCGGGCGAGGGAGGGGACGTGACGCGGCCCCCGTCGAGGCTTCCGCCTCTCCGGGGCGCTGGCACCGCGCGGCGGGTGTGCGGGCGGGGCGGGTGAGGGGGCAGTGCAGGCGAGGAGACACAGTGGGTGAGGTGCGGCGGGCGAAGTAGCGGCGTGGGCGAGGGGGCGGGTCGGGCGAGAGGGGGCGGGTGAGGGAGGTGGGGGGTGGGTCGGGTGAGGGTGGGGGGTGGGTCGGGTGAGGGGTGGGTCGGGTGAGGGGTGGGTCGGACGAGGGGTGGGTCGGGCGAGGGGGCGGGGAAGCCAAGGGGGTGGTGCAGGAGGGGAGACAGTGGGCAAGGTGCGGCAGGCGATGTAGCGGCTTGGGCGGGGCGGGCGAAGTTGCGGGACGGTCGAGGTTGCGGGGCGGGCGAGGTTGAGGGGCGGGTGAGGGGGCGGGGCGGGCGAGGGGGCGGGGCGGCGGCGAGGCCGAGGAGGCGGAACGGGTGAGGGGGCGGGTCGGGCGAGGGCGCGGGGCGGGCGAGGGGGTGGTGCAGGAGGGGAGACAGTGGGCGAGGTGCGACAGGCGTAGCGGCGTGGGCGAGAGGGCGGGGCGGACGAAGTTGCTGGACGGGCGTCGTTGCGGGGCGGGCGAGGTTGAGGGGCGGGTGAGGGGGCGGGTCGGGCGAGTGGGTGGGGCGGTCGAGGGGGTGGTGCAGGAGGGGAGACAGTTGGCGAGGTGCGGCAGGCGATGTAGCGACGTGGGCGAGAGGGCGGGGCGGGCGACGTTGCGGGGCGGGCGAGGTTGAGGGGCGGGCGAGGAGGCGGGGCGGGCGAGGGGGCGGGGCGGGCGAGGGGGCGGGGCGGGCGAGGGGGCGGGGCGGGAGAGGGAGTGGGGTGAGCGAGGGTGCGAGGCGAGAGGGGGTGTGGAGGGCGGGAGGGGGGCGGTGCAGGTGAGGAGACACAGCGGGCAAAGTGAGGCGTGGGATGTAGCGGCGTGGGCGAGGGGGCGGTACGGGCGAGTGGGCGGTACGGGCGAGGGGGCGCGGAGTGAGCGAGGGAGGGGACGTGACGGGTTCCCCGCCGCCGGGGCGTCCGCTTCTCCGGGACTCTGGCGCCGCGCGTCGTGCGGGGGTGGGGCGGTGGCCGAGCGAGCGACGTGCAGTCGACGCGCAGAACGTGCGGCGCCTGCGAGGGCCCGGCGCCACCCCGACCCCTACACCCCCTGTCGGGCGCCGTGCCGGCAAGCTCAGAAGTCTCCCGCCGCTGTTTTCTCGAGACGACGCGACGCGGCGTCAGCGTAAGTGTCGTGGAACCACGGTTAACAACAACGAATGTATTTGGCATTTTGGCTCGATTGTCTGACGTTGCCGGATCTTTTGATTGATTGATTGCTAGTGATTCCGAGCGCGGCAGTTACAATGATTATTACTCCCGTACGTGTAGTGCGTGTTTTCGCTCGGGACATAGAGGTGTCTTCCCTCTGTGAATGACATGAGATCCGGCGCCGACCTACCGTCGGCTAGCGGGGTTTTCCCCCACCAGAGATCTCCCAGCAATGAGGCACCGCCCCAGCCGGGACAAGCTCTAAGCTCCCGACCGGTCTCCCGGAATATGTGGTAGTGTAGTTCATGTTAATGTGTGTGTGTAAGGGGAGAGGATAGGACAAGGAATACGTAGAAAAGATCGGCGCGGTCCGTGGCCCGTTTGTAAGGGTATTGCTCCGGCATTCGCCTGGTGTTGATCGGAGAAAGCACGGAAAACTACCGATCAGAGTAGCCGGACGCTAGAATTCTCCTCCAAACAGCGACTGAATTCGATCTAGTTGAGATGCTATTGTCGAAAATCCTGCCATCGTCCCGACGCGTCGGGACTCGAACCTAGGACTTTCCGGTGCGAGGGAGTGCATTTGATGTTAGTTGACGCCCGGAGACATCTCTCCCGGACCGTATCTTCTGGCCGGATTCGAAAACAAATTATCAGTTCTCCATCAGGAGACTATGAGGCGTCAAATGACACCTCGTATGTTTCTATTGGTACACGGGAAGCGGTCTATCCGCGAGTGACGGAACCGCAGATCCGAACATCCGTACACTCGGAAGGTACTCAAATTCTCTATAGGGATTTGGCATTTTGGCTCGATTGTACGACTTTGCCGGCTATTTAACGATGTTCCCCGGGCCTAGGTCAAGTTTAATTCCCTCTTGGGGGTAAGAGTCATGATGCGGACGTAACGTATTCCCTTCACCGTAACTAGCAAACGTCGCCTGCCGGAGCTTTCCTTCGTCACACGGCTACAGTAACTGAGACGATTTTAAAGGAAAGTTCCAACTCTCTCTTTTCCCCGATCGAGAATAGACTCCGGAATTGCATCACGGGAAACCATATAAGCTGCCCATGGGCCAGCTTAGGGCTTAGGCTGTTTTAATAATTAACCGTTAATTGCACAATTGTTATAATACGTATGTTAGGAGCACAATCTGACTAGTTCTTAAACTGATTTTTTCAAGAAAGAAGTGGGGTATAATACAGTCTTTGGGTGACTGTGCATTGTGTTTGCAGTCGAACAAACTACTTTCATCAGTGAGTGTAGTAGTGCCTGTTGTAAGATGTGTTTCACGTAAGATATGACTCGCAATACCAGCCTTTCATAAACCATCCGCCTTACGCACTACTTTGACTTAGGGGCTCTTAGAATTTGAGTTGGAGGTGGTAGGAGTCAACCCCAACTTAAATCCCCCATGTAATGCAAGTATTTCAGTTGGGAACTTTTTCTTCGCTGGAGATTGGCATCCGCTCTGTCCAAATAAATGTGTGCTCACTCCAACAGTGTACAGTGGCAGAACGCTGCGTTGAGAGCTTATGCGAGCGAGCTCGATGAAGCATTTCTTATTTAAAACCTATTACATTGCGAATAGCAGTGCCGAAACTCCGCCATGTTGAATTTTTAGGGTATTTTCTTACGTGAAACCACCTATAGCCGGGAGTGGCGGTGTGCTTCGTTTGCTGAATCTTGGGAATCGGTGTTAACAACAAATCGGTTTGCGGGGAATCCCCCTCCAGGTCTCTCCACCAGCGGGGACAAGCACTTTGATTAATACACGTTATTTATTGAATTAAAATTATATGATTCTACTGTGATGGTTTATCACAAGGGAGAATAATATAAATGTAACATTTCGCAGTAAACACGATAAGCGTAACAATGGCCGAAGGCAGTGATGCGAAAACGTGATTGTTTAGAAAAAAGAAAAAAAATATTAATACGAGTAATTGAAGAGGGAGTAGCAGAATACGTAAATGTTTTGTTCAAGTAAGAAAGGACACGTGAGAAAATCCATGAGATAAGTAGTTTACGAAAGAAGTAAGATGGCAAATGTCAAGGAATAAATAAATTAACATGGACGAACGAACAGCCAATCAGGATAGGAGTTCGTGCACGGAATGAAATGAAAGGCGCACAATATGAACAAAAGAAGAGAACCGACTTGGGGGTTGAGGAAGACAGAGAGCAGAGCTGATGCTGATAGCAAGCGGATTGAGGAGAGGGTTGCTCGCGATGTCGGCATAGTTGTTTTAAAAAAGGCAGAGTGTAAACAGCGTGACTAGGTGGGAGGTGTTTTTATACCACGGAACTAAAAGACAGTAACGAAGGAAACTTGCGTGTGTGGTGTTATGGACATCGAGGGAGCATACAATATGGGAAATGGAATCGGAACGAACAACACATCGGTCAAGAAGGCAGAGAATGTAGAAAGGGAAGTAAAACGGGGACGCTTTGATTGAAATTGTTTTGATGATTAATGTAAGAAAATCAAGTCTTGGCATAATTAAAATTAAATTGTATTATCATATTTTAGAATTAATTATTAATTTATACATGGATATTTTACTTAAAGGACAATTATCAGGGAAGCGTTTTTTGTCACTAAAATATCTAAATATTGTTTCTCTTATTTATTAAGAAAATCACATAGTAGTCTTTTAACTTGAAACTGAAGCTGGAAAGTAATGCAGTCAGAAATGTGAGTACACCACATATGCAACCCTAACATAACGCTCTAAACAGTTATGCCCTCTTTATAGACTTAGGGTACTTGGATTTGAGATTGTTTAAACCAGTGATGTTGTAGTACAGGTTTTCAGTAAGACTCGGTGGCAGAAGGAAACGGTTCATGCAGTTGACTACCTCGCTACAATATAACAGACGTGAAAGTGGCTCTGAAACTTACATGTGACATTCGATTAGCCGGAAGTTTAAAAAAATTAAAGTACATTTATTATTTTGTTTGTTCATAATTTTATTTTTATTTTTTCTACTCCCATTGTATAATTTTGTCATTTTATGGCTGCAACCCGTTGCATAATGATACTCATTATGACACAGATTTCATTATGATGCAGGTTATTGACCAATCACAGAGAAGTTTACAATCCAAGAATTTACATTTAATTAATGATTGAGAATCTTTTTAGAAAATGTTTCGTTCGAGTGTGTATATTTAAATTTCATTTAATATTGTATTATTCTTGTCAGTTTTAATTTCTTTTATTATAAGTCATTTTTACGTAGAACATTATTTAAAATAAATTGGCGTGATCCTATTTGAACAGCGCAGTGATAGTTATTGGAGGGAACACTTGACTCACGTTATGATTTTAATGCAAGTGATTTGGTGTGTTTGCCGTGTAATGTGTTTGCCGTGTGGTTACCTTTGCAAGCCGGTCAATTCTTTAGTCTAAATTGTCTAGTGAATAAGAAGTGGAGTTGGCACCTCCAGAAATAAGAGAAAAAGCGAAAATAGTGAGTCAGAATTATTACTGCAACTTTTGTACTGTCTCGTATGCTGACTGGAACACCAAATCCATCTGAGGCAAGGGTAGCGAGCTGTCCGCTAGATGGCCTTGGCTGAATCCTGCATGTCAACTGCTACGAAACGATTGAATGTAAAAGTTTAACTTATAAAAGTTAGCATAAGTCGTAGAAAAAGTACTTCATGAAACTCGATGTAATAGGTATTAATACACTCGTGTGAAGTTTACGATACTCTCTCGTACATCGCTCGTATCGTAATATTACACTCATGTATTAATACCCATCATTACATCATCGTTCCATAACGTACTATTTTAAAAGTTCACAACTTTCGTCTAATTCACAACTGCAACTTTTGACAGAGCAATAGGAAAACTGAGGGAGTGCACTTCATTACTCCTCCTAACCCCCATGACCATTATAATGGCGGCACCAGGGTCGTAGCAAGGCCTTGGGCACGTTACGCCCTTGCGTCATGCGAGGGCAATATATTGCGACTTAATCTCCTGGCGAGCTCTGGAGGCTCTCTGCGACGGATGCGACAGCGCGCAACTTCCACGCGCAGAAGGGACGGCGCCCGACGAGAATAGCAACTGCGCATCCACGTCTCGCTCTTTCGCGGAGAATGATCAAATTAAAACTGTGTTCTTTCCAGTAAGCTACAATTTGAAATTATTATACTTTGTGCTTTTACTCTATTAAAGGGATTGCTAAAACATGTTTAATCAAAGCTAATCGCCCAGAGTTCTACCAATTCAAATTTTTACTATCAAAGCTAATCGCCCAGAGTTCTACCAATTCCAATTTTTACTATCAAAGCTAATCGCCCAGAGTTCTACCAATTCAAAAATTCAAAGAACTGTGCAATGAGACGACTCCCAGAAGTGAGGTTATTGGTACCTGTAGAAACAAAATATGTGTCGCATGGAAAATGCAAGTTAGTACGTCGCCGTCTCTTCCCATGGGGCAGTAAGACTTTGGAAACAATTGACATACATGGTGGGTTGCCGGATCTCCAGTGACTTCTAAACATATTTAATGTGAACCTCTTTCGAGGACATAACGTTACCTTTTTTGTAAGTAAAAATGCAGCAATGAAAATTGTCGCTTTTAAATGTTAGTGATAATAATAATAACAGGGGTGGATTCAGAGATGAATTTGGGGGCGGGTGAACTTACGTATATGCATATATGTAAATATATATATATATATATATATATATATATATATATATATGTATATAAAGTATCCAAATTAAACACACCAGGGTTCTTAAAACAAATTTATTGACAAAACCAGGTACAAAGCCGTAGTGCCGAATAACCAGGAGAACTTGCAGAGAGAACGTAGCCGTGTCGTCGTAAACCAGGAGATATACCAACAAATGCCGAGTCACCAAATAGCAGAAGGGAAGTCCAAAGTCGTAGCACAGTTTTCGTCGTCTCTCTCTCTCTCTCTCTCTCTCTCTCTCTCTCTCTCTCTCTCTCTCTCTCTCTCTCTCTCTCTCTCCACACAATAACACCACTATACCGCCAGATCGTCACACTACCACAGTCGCTCGCTATCTGCCTCAGCGTTGCGCCGAGGCCCTCTTATAGCGGCCCCGGGCCGTAGGCCCGTTGACTGGCTGCGTAGTAGGGGCGGAGTCGAGTTTCACCCCGCCCGCTGAGGCGTGACGGCCGCGCTCAGCCGGGCACGGCTGGCCCGCGCTGGATGTTGCCCACTGCCGCCAGGGGCGGTAACGCCCTGCTGACGTCATTCCGTGGCGGCACTTTTGATTACGTGCGACCGGTATATAAGAGAGTGTATGCATATATATATATATATATATATATATATATATATATATATATATATATATACGGAGGCCAGAAAACTGCTCTTGGAAAAACATCGTTATTTCCTACTCGCCGAAGGGCTGCGGCGGTACGCGAGGGGCGGTTTTCTTTACTCCTTACGTTTCTGAAAAACAATATTTGTTTTGCTGTCTCCCGCCGCACAACATGGGCGTGCGAGGCTGTTGCCCAATAAATTTTGTTCTCCCGTGGGATATTCTTGCACGATGCATGGAGTTTAAAGAAAGTTTTAAATGTTGATGGCTGGATACTAAGCGATATCAGTTCTTGGATTATAGAATTTCCTAGTTGGTGCATCATTATATTACCATAAAATTATTTTTATGTATATTTTCAATTAATAGGTTTTTGTCATGATTTTAAAGTTGGTGCTTGAAATTTCCCTAATGGTCCAAAACTTGAAAGGAAGACTTTAATTGGCAATGGTATTAACATACCATTGGAAAAACATCAATTTAACAATTGACATAGACTATAGAAAGTATGTTACTGAGTGAAACTTAATGAATACTTTTTTCGGTGTGTTAATTTCACTTTAAAAGCCTTTTAAAACACTTAACTTAGTTCACATTTTCCATTTGATTTTCATTACTGCATTCTGTATGTAGTAAGTAATATGCAAGTTCACAGATGAATGACAGATGGTTCTGGATACGATCGTGTACGCTCTGATTCTATTAGTAAGAGAAATCGCCACGAAGATTTGATTTCCTGTATTTTAAACATTCTAGAACTCGCACGGAATGACATGTGAGCAACTTTCGATAAGAGTAGTGCTTCTAGTTGTTCCGTTCATACCACACTGCCAACTTATGCAATATTAATTAATGTTTAACTTCCCCAACTTATTAAATTTCACACTATCTCGAGTCAGTCTCGCGTTTTCATAAATTAAATGGTTTATGTACTTCAAAATTTTAAAATGTTTAGGTCGAAAAGACAATATACATTTTATTTTAGTAATTTCGCGCATATGTAAACACAACAAAAAATGGTACAATGAGATGAACATACATTTATCATATAATTTCGCCGAGAAACGCTTTTTAGCAGAGAAAAATCTACTTTGCACATAGTAAACGACTAGACACAGAAATGTGAGAATGTACGAGTATTAATTTAGAGATCAAATTCCAACAGTCCGTACTGAATCTCGCCGTGACAAACCTTTGTCGCAGTGTCTTACTATCAATATTCAAGAACTGCTGCGCGTCGTTCCAGATACGCAAATGATTTCCAGAGTATCATCAATGGAACTTCACGTCTTGGAAAAGTTTATTTGTACTTTCTTTACTTCGTTTGTGGTATGTTCGTTTGTTGCGTTTCGATTGATTGTTTTTTTTTTTTACATTTATGTTCAAGTGAGAAAGTCTAACATGTTATACAGTGAATTATAACACTGACAACGATAAGCTAAGGAACTAATATTTAGTTGTATTAAGTTGTTAATGTTGTAATTAATTTGTAGTTGTATTAACTTCGATATTATTTTTTTACGTCTAGTTATGACAATTAAAGAAGGTAATGTTTTACTCTTATAGCATTCCTTGCAATTTCTCGAAAGCTATTTCAACAATCACAATTTCAATTTAAAATGTTCTTCAGCTTCCGGGTCAATGACCCCAATGAATTATTATTATTATTATTATTATTATTATTATTATTATTATTATTATTATTATTATTATTATTATTATTATTACCATTTTCATCTTGTAACTATTAATAGTTAAATTGTTGGGAAGGGATTCTGAAACCCAAGGAAGTGTGCGCTAATGATTTTCTCCTCCATATGTCACATACAGCTTTTTACTGTTTTTGACTTAATAAATATCTAAATATCTAATATCTAAATCAATTTTCAATCTACCTCTTATCCACAGTCGGGGGGGGGGGGCAGCGAGCTTCTCCTTCCCCTTCTCCAGCCTGTGATCCCCACCTGCGCTTCGCAGAAGCAGTCGCGCGACCAAAGCGAGTTCCGAAGGCAAATTGGAGGAATGTTGGCAGCGCCTTTCGAGGCGCAACAGGCGGCGGCGGTGGGCGCGGTCCTCCATCAACCGGTGCTGTCGCCTGCTGGTGATCGATGCCACTTGGCGCCTGCTTGCGCCTCCTGGGCTGTCTCCTGCACCGACGCAGCCCGCCTTTCCCTGCCACCGCCACTACCCTCTTTGCCATTCGCAGCCGCTAAGTCTACCTGGAAAGATTTGGTATGTTGATATTGGCCCCGTATTATAGATACATGTTTGTATGAATATTCTTGTCTTTCTTATGTAAGGATAATTCGTATCAACCACTTGCATTGTCAAGTACATTTATAGCCCTCAAGTAGGCAAAATACATGACCGAAACGTTGACAATGTACAAAACAAACAGACTTTTTTTGACCTACCCTCACGATTCCCCACATATATACCTGGAAGGATATGGTAATATTATTGGAATGATAAGTATTGTTGATCAAAGATTATTCCTTTTTAGTAAAATATGTAACTTCTCTAACTTCAGACAATTTCCTCACCAGTTGAGTCGTATTAAATGTCACTAATAACAGAAGCCCTAAAAATATATTTTTAATAGGAAAATTTGGTTTGAACATTATCAACATTCCCAATGTGAAAAAATGCAATACGATGGCAATTGATGGAGAAGACGTACTTACTAAACCTGAACGGATATTTGCTCGACGCACACAATTCCTCAGAAAAACTCGCGAAAACAATCCAAATGGAGACTGATATCCCTTTCATTTACGAACCGAATACTTTCAAAGTTATCTCAATCGAATAGAAAATAAAGATAGCAGGAGAAAGAATATGCAACCCACAACGCACACAGTCCTTTGCTTTCATTGTGCAATATACACTTCCAAGTAGCTCGAGCGGGCACATGTTGTTACGTCTACTTCAGACACAATGAATGTACCAGCATGTGCCCAGTAGAATCTCAACACAAGTTTAGAGGACAGATTTTTCTCCTGTATACGGAATCTGTTATAAGAAGGAAATGCTAATAGAAGTTCATTATCACTTCACCTACGATCATTTTTTACTGTTTTCGATTTGACACTAGATATGCTGTTTTTAGATTTCAGTCAAAAGGTAAATCTGTATTATTGTTCAGACTCGCCTATTGCTCACTTATGAAAATCATAATTTGTATATTTTATTTTCACAATTAATAATTTTATTGCCATTATTTTTAATTATTGTTATTAATAATTATTAATTATTGTTAATTATTATATTACTAAAATATCCATTTCGTAGTTGGCATTTTCAAAACAAAAATGATGGGTAATGAGAGAGTATCGCCCAACCTTCAAGCGGGGACTGTTAACTAGACAATCAATCCCAACATTACCACGATGGAGAAAATGTCAATGATGTTCACAAAGCACACGAGGATGATGGTGAGCCTTACGATTTGTCAAATTCTGCGCAGCTCACATTTATAATGAGCAAGATAAGAAAATTATCGTGAATGGTCTCTTAACGGTGACCACACGCCTTCGTTTTTTCACCCCCAAAAATGGGAGCAGATTAGCACCTTTTCCTGCTGATCTGAGTTATTTCGGTAAGGATATTTTCAGAATCTCTTCGTATGTAGACTTTGCCAAAGGTATTTAAATGACAATATAAGTCTAAAGTGAGAAAATCCAATTATTCACACAGTTCGTTGCGTGGGTTTGTCATTTCGACTTTTAATTCTTACTCGAGGAAAAAATGCTTTGGATCCAAAATTATGTCAATTGTAGGCAAACGACTTTTATAAGGGGGAAACTAATATCTAAAATGTATCTTTACGACTTGGGTTCAAAAGTGATTATTTATGAAACTTACGTGAATCAGGATATGCCTTCACCCGTTTATAACTAAAATTGGATCCTTCGCAAAACTTTAAATTTTCTATTTCTTTTCGAACCATATTACCAATACAATTTGTCTTCAATGAACAAAGTGGTGTTTATACTGGACTCGTTCGATGGGGTAAGTTACCTCGCACACCCGTACATTCGAATGATACTATCCTGATATTGTGTGTACGTGCTAAAGCAAATGAATATCCTGTTAGTACGATTATTTTACATAGAATTTTTATTTGCAGTAAACATGTCAATTATGAAATAGGAGAATAAAATATATTTAAAACCCATTCAACATTTACATACTGCCTGATAAAATAAAGAGATAACGGAAAGGAAAAAATATAGAAACTAATTATTTTCAAATGATGTCCCAACAGGAACTTTAAAAATTATGAATCTTCTTGTCAGAGATGTGAAGAGGAAGAAGTTGGAGAAGATCAATTTATTGTACTAATACGGCAGTCCGCGATGGTAGAAGATTGATGTACAACGAGGACCAAAAATGTGACAAAAATGTAAAATAGTGTAGTGTCACGTTGGCGGTCGTGGGTGGGAGAAGGAGCGGAAGTATCACATACCTGCGGGCTGAATAGCCTCGGCGCCACGGCGTTGGGATATATTTAGACCAAGTAGACGCCAGCTTGACCTGGAAGGTCACGTGGTAGACGCGAGCCTCCCTCCTACATCAAGGACGGTCACGTGACGGCTACACTCTAGGTATAAAATCGAGCCGACGAGCTCACACGGGGGTTTTGTTTTCGAAACCTCGCGCGATGCGCAAAACTTAACGCCCAGGATGGAGCGTGTCGTGCCTCTTGCACGGGTGACGAGGTCACGGTAGTGGCGCGGGAGAAGCGTCAGTGGAGGCGGGGCCTCCCTAGATATGTGGGGTATCCACAGAGAACTACTCAAAAGTGTGTAGTTTCGGAGAAGAATTTAGTTATTGTACATACGTATAAATAAACTTGTACATACTTGTAAATGTCTGTGTATTTTTCTCCATGACGCCACAATAGTTGCAAATTGGGTGCAGAAAATATTTTCCGGTAGAAACACCTGTTGTGGTATCAACTGGCATATTTCACTGTCATTAATGTATATTTCTCAGCCCTGATTTTCACACACCCGTGCCCCAGTTCGCGCAGCCCGCTATTATTTCCGAGCTTTCGCCAGAGATTTCTCTTTCCCCGGCGCGAGGTCCAACATCGCAGTTCATTCCGAAGCGAATATGTCTTTGGGCTGGGAGCGCAACGGCCGTCCGCCTGGTCTCCGCCCCGACTCGCACCGTTTACAACGCCGGCGTAGCCAGCGCTCCTGGTGATGGATAATGTTATTACACAAGCGTCGGCACCGCCCCCTTCCGCCCACGCAACGTGATATATCGTCGTTACATCGCAGTTGCGCTGTTTCTTTTATCTGCTCGATTGTGATAAATTGCGTTGATCTGGGCGAACGCCCGCTCTTTCTTTTTTGTCGGGGTCTGCATCAAACTTGTTTCGTTTCCGCAGCAGTTCCGAGTTCATAATAAATCACGCGTGGCGCCAGAGAATTACTACGTGCGGAGTTATTGCGAGAACGCCCCGCTGCCGCGGGTGCCGCCGTCTCCGGAGCAAGACGGAGCGGCGTCCGCCCGGCGCGCGCCTGCGCATCACCAGGCAAAGGACGGACGCCGCGCGGGTCACGTTCCTTCTCCATGTGCACTGCTTTCGTCTTTCTCGTGTATTATTGCTTCACACATTAGACACTCATTATTATTATTATTATTATTATTATTATTATTATTATTATTATTATTATTATTATTATTATTATTATTATTATTATTATTATTATTATTATTGTTGTTGTTCTTGTTTTTGTTGTTGTTAGTATTATTATTATTATCATCAGACGCGGATCCAAGGGGGGGGTTGGGAAAATCTCCCACCAAATATTATTCAGTAACTATTAATTTTAATTTGTAACGAAAATTTGAAGCAAAAATATTTTCGTACAATCGTTAAAACGAATAAAATCGTGTCGCATTATGAGCTGAGTTTAACCTGTGTCATTCAAATGTGTAATACGACCGGTATATATATATATATATATATATATATATATATATATATATATATATATATATATATACTATATATATATATATATATATATATATACCGGTCGCACGTAATCAAAAGTGCCGCCACGGAATGACGTCAGCAGGGCGTTACCGCCCCTGGCGGCAGTGGGCAACATCCAGCGCGGGCCAGCCGTGCCCGGCTGAGCGCGGCCGTCACGCCTCAGCGGGCGGGGTGAAACTCGACTCCGCCCCTACTACGCAGCCAGTCAACGGGCCTACGGCCCGGGGCCGCTATAAGAGGGCCTCGGCGCAACGCTGAGGCAGATAGCGAGCGACTGTGGTAGTGTGACGATCTGGCGGTATAGTGGTGTTATTGTGTGGAGAGAGAGAGAGAGAGAGAGAGAGAGAGAGAGAGAGAGAGAGAGAGAGAGAGAGAGAGAGAGAGAGACGACGAAAACTGTGCTACGACTTTGGACTTCCCTTCTGCTATTTGGTGACTCGGCATTTGTTGGTATATCTCCTGGTTTACGACGACACGGCTACGTTCTCTCTGCAAGTTCTCCTGGTTATTCGGCACTACGGCTTTGTACCTGGTTTTGTCAATAAATTTGTTTTAAGAACCCTGGTGTGTTTAATTTGGATACTTTATATACATATATATATATATATATATATATATATATATATATATATTTACATATATGCATATACGTAAGTTCACCCGCCCCCAAATTCATCTCTGAATCCACCCCTGTTATTATTATTATCACTAACATTTAAAAGCGACAATTTTCATTGCTGCATTTTTACTTACAAAAAAGGTAACGTTATGTCCTCGAAAGAGGTTCACATTAAATATGTTTAGAAGTCACTGGAGATCCGGCAACCCACCATGTATGTCAATTGTTTCCAAAGTCTTACTGCCCCATGGGAAGAGACGGCGACGTACTAACTTGCATTTTCCATGCGACACATATTTTGTTTCTACAGGTACCAATAACCTCACTTCTGGGAGTCGTCTCATTGCACAGTTCTTTGAATTTTTGAATTGGTAGAACTCTGGGCGATTAGCTTTGATAGTAAAAATTGGAATTGGTAGAACTCTGGGCGATTAGCTTTGATAGTAAAAATTTGAATTGGTAGAACTCTGGGCGATTAGCTTTGATTAAACATGTTTTAGCAATCCCTTTAATAGAGTAAAAGCACAAAGTATAATAATTTCAAATTGTAGCTTACTGGAAAGAACACAGTTTTAATTTGATCATTCTCCGCGAAAGAGCGAGACGTGGATGCGCAGTTGCTATTCTCGTCGGGCGCCGTCCCTTCTGCGCGTGGAAGTTGCGCGCTGTCGCATCCGTCGCAGAGAGCCTCCAGAGCTCGCCAGGAGATTAAGTCGCAATATATTGCCCTCGCATGACGCAAGGGCGTAACGTGCCCAAGGCCTTGCTACGACCCTGGTGCCGCCATTATAATGGTCATGGGGGTTAGGAGGAGTAATGAAGTGCACTCCCTCAGTTTTCCTATTGCTCTGTCAAAAGTTGCAGTTGTGAATTAGACGAAAGTTGTGAACTTTTAAAATAGTACGTTATGGAACGATGATGTAATGATGGGTATTAATACATGAGTGTAATATTACGATACGAGCGATGTACGAGAGAGTATCGTAAACTTCACACGAGTGTATTAATACCTATTACATCGAGTTTCATGAAGTACTTTTTCTACGACTTATGCTAACTTTTATAAGTTAAACTTTTACATTCAATCGTTTCGTAGCAGTTGACATGCAGGATTCAGCCAAGGCCATCTAGCGGACAGCTCGCTACCCTTGCCTCAGATGGATTTGGTGTTCCAGTCAGCATACGAGACAGTACAAAAGTTGCAGTAATAATTCTGACTCACTATTTTCGCTTTTTCTCTTATTTCTGGAGGTGCCAACTCCACTTCTTATTCACTAGACAATTTAGACTAAAGAATTGACCGGCTTGCAAAGGTAACCACACGGCAAACACATTACACGGCAAACACACCAAATCACTTGCATTAAAATCATAACGT